>CM024533.1:47080506-47223903 GCA_014182385.1 Eucalyptus viminalis
TGGACTATATTATTGCTGGGGTACAAACTACTCAAGGTGGAGTCAGTCGCATTGCAGCAAGGATCATCTTTTAATAAGATTTTGAATGCCCGCCATAGTAGCCTAATATACCTTGAGATAAAGGGAAATCATGATAGGCCTCAGAAGCTATGTCCTGATATTTCGAAAGAATTGGAGTAGTGTGACATCCTGGAATTTCAGTCCCGTTTTCAATTAAATAAATCGGGCCTTTCATCGATGCGCCTATAATGCTATTCTCAGAGCTAATAATTCTTGGGATAACTAGACTATCAGAGGAAATCATTAAGGTATTTTAACGCAATAGACTTGAGAATTCGACCATGAATCGACTACTCGACCGTATTAATCTGCAAAGATCATTACGGCACAGTAAAGATTGATTAAAAATCAGAGATAGGTCGGTTCAACTGAGATGTGTGACTAAACATGGGTGATTCCACCAAATTGAAAAATTATTGTCGATCGGCACTAGCCTGATTTTTCTGTCGTTTTGGTACCCTGTGTCCGTATTTGAAACCTCGAGATTTTCACGATCATCGAGAGTTGCCAATATGTCGAAGAGGTTCATTATGGCTCGAAGAAAATCGACCACAAGTTAATTGCACAAAAAATTTCTAAAAGCTACCCGGTAGGCTAGGTCACGCTAAAATTGCGCTAAATTGAAATTAACTGCGAATTTAAGTTCGATTTCAGAAATTGAAAGTTATCATATCACGAGTCATTTTAGGAACGTCGACTCATCTTCCAAAGATTTTTCTGTAAATCGAGATTTTTAGCGAAAAGTCAATAGGGTTGTTTTGTCTAGAAAATTCGGGGGATCGTTTTTATCGAACAATTGGAAGCGAGTTGGTTCTATTGGCGTGAAAAAAAAAATGTCAATTTGATTGTGAGTACCTTGGTTGAATTTTTGGAAGCCGAATTAAGTTAATTTAAGAGGTATTGGAAGTGGAATTGAGGGAAATGTCTTCAAATTCGTAGCCCCCCCTTGCCTTCAACTTTTGGACCATCTCCAAGGTGTTTAAGACAAGCTAAGGGCTGAAAATGGCTGAGGAAACTAGCTGGCCATGGTGGGACCATTCCAAGGAGACAAGAGGATAGAATGAGTGTAAGGGACCCTCCAAGCATTTTTGTTTTCTCCTTTCTTCTCCAACTGACTGATTCCCCCATTTGCAGACCAGAAGAACTCCAAAAATTGCAAAGAATCGGCCAATAAACTCCCCCCCACCATCGCAAGCTGTCGCCGTGCCGTCTAGCTCGCTGTCACTCCGCCAGCAAGCTGCTCATCTCGCTCCAATCGCAACTCCAGCCGTAGCTCCAGCTTGCTGTTCCGTGACCCCTAGCTCGTGTTTGAGCCCCTCCGCCACTGCCTTGGTCACCATTGTCCCTGTCCAGCCGCCGAAATCCCCCGCTAGCCGTCTAGCCGCTCACCTGGCCTTGTCTCGCCATTTCCAGCCAACCGAGCCCACCACCCCACCTCCTCAACCCCGGTAGCGAAGCGAAGCGAAAAGTCCGACAAGGGTTTTGGGCTTCAAGGCCCGTTTCCAAGCCTTTCCTGACCTCAAAGGGTGTCCCCGCTTTGGAGTTTGTGGCTCGCCTTCGCGTCCGCATCAAAGTGAACTCACCGACCCGCAAATCCAGTGACTTTACTCACTAACCTCCGCTTATGGAGTTAATTATGCTTAAAGGTTGATTAGTTTAAGTTAAGTATGATTTATGTGGTTAGTTAGAACGGATTAGTAATTTGATTAATCGTTATTGCATGTTAGCTGGTTAGAGTAGTGTAATTAGAGACTAGATAGGCTGTAATTTATCTAGTGAGGTTCGGAATTTTTCTGAGTCCGTTTCAGTATTTGATTAGGCTTTTCCGGCCTAAGTTGCATTTAATTGTATTTATTAATTAATTTCATTAATTATTTAATTAATTATTATTTTTCAAAAATTAGACAAGGATAGTCGGTGACTAGAATTTTGTACTGATCGCAATGGTGTGGTTGGATTATTTATTTGGATGATAATTTGTGCAATTTGTGTATTGATTGTAATTTTGGTATATAATTAGAAAATTATCAAGCGTCGATTTACAGCTCCAAAAATGTTTTTATCGATTATATAATTAGTGGGACTTTATAAAATAAGGTACTGTGTACCCACACGCGATTATTTTATCGGGTACTATGAAAACAGTGAAATTGTCGATGGATGAGTATATTATACATAAATCAGCTCCAATGAGCATAAATTAGATTCGATGAGCATATATCAGCTTTGGTAAACTATACTATCTATCTATATCAGCTTTGGTAAGCTATACTATCTATCATTGTTAGCTTATGCGAGCATTATTTCGTATTAGCTTAGGTGAGCAGTGATCATTTGAAGGAAATGACTTGATAGATGGTATTAGTTGATAGATAGTATTGAATGGGTAGACCGAGAGATGGTCTTGATGACATGGAATTGACTAGTTTGATTGATTGATGGCTCGATCTGATTTGATGAATTGATTTGTTGAAATGATTGATTGAGTGGTTGAATTGTACTGGCTTGCGGGAAGAGACCGAGGCACAAGTCCTCTAATTTGCGCTTGTGCTTCTTGTGCTTGTGCTTAGGCAGCCCTTGGAGTATATTTTCTTCCTAGTTGGGACTTAGGGGGTGAACTTGCTGAGACGTTGTCTCACCCCGTTATAGGATATCATTTTTAGGTCCTTAGATGGAAACTCCTCCTGAGCATTTTGGCCAACCAAAGAAGGTCACTGAGCAGAGGTGTTATATTCTGCTTCATGGGAACCCAAGGGGATGGGTCTATAAACTTGTGAGGTCCGTAGTCTGGATTGATGCGGGTCAACCCCATAAGGTACCCCATCAATACAGGTTATGGTATCGTCGTGAGCGGAATGGACAGAATGAAGGTCCCATTCCAAAGTCTGAGGTCCCTCTGTCGGTGCTGGAGGTTGCTTTTGGGAAAGGCACGGCCAACACACCAAGTGGTTAAGTGGTAGATCCGAGTCCATCAAAACCAAGGACCTCGGAGTATTTAGTTGAAGACTCAACTGATTAGAGGATCTCGTAGCCTTTACTCCCCCTTTTGCAGACCTTGTATATAGTCGGCTAGTATTGTATATGACATAGTTTGATATGTATAAATGTGTGATTTGGTTTTCAAAAATCGTGGCCCTACTTTTCTATCCCATCTTGATGTTGTCTGGGGATTTATTTATTCGCTTCCACATGCACATTAAAATAAATGGGTCGGCGCTGTGACATCCTGAAATTCGACTCCGTTTTCGATAAAGTGAAATGGGCATTTTGTCAACGTGCCTATGGTCATTTTTCTCTGAGCTGATCACTCACGAGTTAACTAACCTATTGGGTGAAGCCGTTAAGGGACGTATCTGCAGTAAAATCCCTAAAAGCTACTCAATTTGTTGGATTGGACTAAAATCACGTCGATCGATTTTAACCACGAAATTGAACTCGATTTCGGGAATCGAATTTTAAGCGCGTCATAATTCTTATTTTTTAGGATCTGTTTCATCGTTCGTCAATTTATTGACGAATCCGAAATTTCAAGAAAGAAATTATCGAAAAAAAAAATTGAAGACAAAAAAAAAATAAAAAGGGAAAAAGAAAAGAAAAGAATAAGACCATGTGGTTATATTATTTTATTTCTTTTTTCTCTCTCTCTCTCTCTTTCCCTCTTTTCTCTCGTGCGATTCCCCCTCCCCCACCGAACACCCTTGCCAAGTTCAAATTTGCTTCTTCTCTCTCTCTCCTTTTTGACTAGTCAAAGCTTCTTATCTCTTCTTTCTCTCCTCCCTCTCCTCCCCCACTCCCCCACGTGACCGAGCCCTTCTTCTTCCCCTTTCTTCTTCGTGCAACCAGCGAACAAAAGCAGGAGCTGAAGCGAAGACAACAACTCGTCGAAGCAGCTCGCCGTTGCTGCCGCACGCCGCCGGGCCGCCGTCCGCACCACCCGCGCAACGCCGCGCGTTCCGCCGGCCGTCCTTCGCGCCCAAGCGTGCTCCCCCACATGGTTCAGCCTCTGCTCAACCTTCGTTCCACCCCGTCCGGCCACCTCCGGCCGCCGATTGAAGCCGCCAGACCTCCACCGGCCCTCCCCGGAGCACCGCCCGCTCTCCCGAACCCTTCTCCGCCCCTAACCATCTCTGTTTTCCCCTGTTTCGCAGCCAACCAGCAACCCACGAAATGGGTTTCCAGCGGCTTTAGGCCCGCTTTTGGGCCGTTTCCGGGCCCCGAAACTGAGCCGTGCTTTGGGAAGTTTTGTTAGCACAGTTTTGTTCCTTGTGTCACTCCCATCGGATTGATCCGATTTGCGCGCGATTTGGTGAGTAATCTCACTAATCCCGGATTAGTTGGCTAATTATGCTTAAGATTGGTTTAGTTTTAATTAATTATGTTTAGGTTGTTAGATTAGAATAAATTAGCAATTATTAGTCAAATGTGATGCAATTTAGATAAATTGATTGCGCAATTAACAAGTAGACGTAGTCTACTAATTATTGGAAGTGCCTCGGGATTTTTCCCAACCCTTAGTGGGCTCCAATTAGGCTTTTTGGGCCTAAGTGGAATTTTTTGGTATTTAAATATTAATTTTCGGAATTAAATTAAATAATTATTTATTTTTCGAAAATTCAATTGAGATGGTCTGGAACTAGAATTTTATGCTGGTGACCGTGGTGAAGTCCGTTTATTTAATTGGGCTTTAATTTGAGCTCAATTGGATTTATTGTAATTAATTATTAATTTTCGAAATTAATTAATTAATTAATTATTTTCCGAAAATTCAACTTGGATGGCCAGTGACCGAAAGTTTATGCTAATTGTCGTGGCGCAGTCCGTTTATTTAATTGAGCCCTATTTCATGCTGAATTGAATTATTTGTGAAAGAAGGAATTATTCTTTAATTGAATAATCTTTGGTTATTAATTGAAAAAGAACTGGGCTTCGGTTGATAATGCCAAAAGGATCTGAGTGGGCTACAGAAAATGGTGGAGTTTATAAAAAGGAAATTATTATGTTTTGGCTAGGGCCAATCGAGTACCCACTCATGGCATTTTATCGGGAATGATAAAACTGGTTATTTGATTGTTTGCTTGGAATGATATGATCTACCGGCTCGATGACTTTACGGAGCATCTGGAGACAGTACGGTATGATAAATTGTGTGTATACCGGCTCGATGACTCTACGGAGCATTTGGAGACAGTACGGTATGATAATTTGTGTGTATACCGGCTCGATGACTCTACGGAGCATCTGGAGACAGTATAGTATGATAAATTGTGTGTATACCGGCTCGATGACTCCACGGAGCATCTTGAGACAGGACGGTATGATCTACTGGCTCGGTGACTCTACAGATTATCTTGAGACAGTACGGTATGATAAATTGTGTGTATACCGGCTCGATGACTCCACGGAGCATCTTGAGACAAGACGGTATGATCTACCGGCTCGGTGACTCTACAGATTATCTTGAGACAAGATGCGGTATGATATACCGGCTCGATAATCCTATAGATCATCTTGAGACAGTACGGTATGATAAAGGGTTGATCAAGAGATAATTTGGATGACGTGTAATCGACTAGGTCGATTTGATCAATGCTTCGATCAATGATGTGATTGCTTGGGTGTCTATTTGAACTGTGCTAATATGCAGGTGGAATCTGAGGCCAAGGTAAGTCCTTTGTCCTGTGCGTGTTTAGGCAGCCTATAGTATAATTGTTTACTAATCGGGCTTAGTGGGGTAGAACTCGTTGAGACGTAGTCTCATCCCAGTTTAGGGAAATCATTTCAGGACCTCGATGAGAAGCTGGGGAGGAGAAATCTGAGTGGGAGAACTCTGAGGTGAAACCTGAGGAGAAGAATTTTGAAGAAAAAGATCATCCTGAGAGGGGCTTTGAGTATGGTTCGGATGGACTGAGATTCCATCTTCTTTTGTGAACTCCATTTTGATGTGAATAGTTATCAAGTTCTCTGGTTTGTGTTTTGTATACAAGTTTGGTTATAAGTTTCAGTATGAAAAATATGGCCCTACTTTTCTATCCCATTGTTTTACTGTCTGGGGATTTATGACTGCTTCCGCATGTGCTAAATATATGAAAGGGTCGGCGATATAAAGTCCTGAGATATCGCATTATAAAATCGATCAATAGAGAAGGATGTGTGCGTGCCCGAGGATCAGGGCGTGACAGGCGCCCTGGGGCGTCGCTATTTAATCGACCGCCGAGAGATGAGCACGCGCCCGGAGGATTGAGGTGTGACAAGTAGCCTTTCATCCTATCTTCTATTTGATGCAGTTACCATGTAAGTACAATAGGTAGCTCCACCTATCCTACGGCATAGAGACAAGTTCGTGATACAAGTGAAGAGGACAATACTGCTGACATGGCAGGTTTTACTAATATTTGTTCCATAATCTTTCGGGTTAAGTAACTCGAGAAATTTCTTTTAGATTTTTTGTTTGATAAAGGAAGTGGTAAATACATAGAGGAGAGGAAGATAAAAGTAGTCCTCACCAGTCCAATGGAATCACCATCATTGTTGCCAAATTATGGAGACTGGAAGTAAGATTCATCTTCCAAGACTACCGTCGGAAGGATGTCTCACATGCTAGACTAAAAAATGCCTTGTCTTTTCTCAGGGTGTGATGATTGGAAAACATCAATATGTCCCTTTTGCTTTTCTAGATTGAGATGGCATAGTATCTAATACATGTATTAGGGCTTTGACACAACCTAGGATGGGCTGCATGTTATTTATATGTGAATGGAAATCAAGTTGCTACATGTCATCTATAAATTGATCAACCTTTTTATCAACTAAATGCAAGTGTATAGGATAGCTCTTTTCTCATATTAAGCATATGCAAATCCATTTGTATGTCTCGTGAAAGATTGGAAATCATAGGATATGACTTCTACTCTCGCTCTTATAATCTGGAAGGATTGTCTCTTGATGCCAGGATCTTGAGGGGTTGGATGTGTCGGAGGATTTTAAGGAGCTAAAATCAACACTCAGCGGTGATTCAAAGTGGGAAGAGGTTAGTTTTCTTCCCCTACGATTTGAATTTGGGTCAACTTTCTGCAGTAAGGTCATTGGGAGGACGGTTTCCCTTCCACAACCTAAGCCACCCCTCATTGCCCATTTTATGCAGATGAGGAGAGGAGACAGAAGTGGGGGAGAATTATTAAAAGGAAGAAAAAGAACTTATTATAAGTATAGGTATTGAGTTGGGAGAATCGCAAATTCAATCGTAAGCTTATTGTATAAATTCAAATCCAGTCTTATGCATTCCGACTATAATCCTAAATTTGAGAGAAAATACGGAAAAATTACCAAGAAAGTCTCACACCTATTACAATTATGTCAATTCATTGCTAAAACTTGCGCATGATTAGTGCACTTGTTTTAATGCTAGAGCATTGTGTTCGTAGCCTCTTTTACGCCTTATATGAACAAAATGCACGCACGCACGCACGCATGTGGGTACCAAAGCCATTTCTAATAATTCAGGTTTTTCGTTATCTTTCACGATGTAAAAAGGGATTTATGTTATGCACTCTGGCACCACGATTGGACAGTTCAATCCGATTAAATCAGGAAGCAATGGCGGTCGCTGTATGCCAACATCGAATGAGTCGGCATTAAATTCTCTCTTAATTTTGGACAGCGAAATTCTGTCAGAAATATGACAAAATAGGCTGCCAAATCAGATTGAAATTGAAAGGACCACCTTATCAATTCTCTCTCTTAACTGCCCATTTGGTCCAATCTAAAATGCGTGAGCCAAAAGAATCCTCTCTGCAAAAACTAGTCATCCGAGGTTATTCTCAGAATTCAATTGCTGATGATGCACCTATGGTCTCTAACACACTCAGATTTTTTGGGGAAAGAAAAGAATCATAATCCAAAAGTACAGAAGTGACAACATTCAAATCAAGAAGGAGCAGATCTTTTCATGTTCCAGGGACCTTCAGAAGAGAACTTCAGATGCTTGTTGCTTGAGACGTGAGTACCGCGTTTGTCTTGCTTCTCAGCGGAATCAGCTGAAACTAACATGGCAACCTTAGCAGTCCACATAGGAGACAGATCTGCAGCTAGTGCATTCAATCTCCAATTCCGTCATACTTTAACAAAGGGTGCCTTCGGTGGTTAGTTGTTTGATATTCACTTTCACCTCCAAGCCCGTGTTTAATAAGGAACTAACCATGGCCGGGATATCGGATTTGAGAGAAGCAGCCAATGCCTACATGAGCGAAAATAATGAGAGGTTTTAAAAATTTCGAGATAGTTCAATGCAGCATATATACATCCAGCAACAGGAACGATTGAGAAAACATTACCAGAGCAATATATAACTGCAAACAAGAAATATTTCTATTTCTACCCAAAGTGATGGATATCTAGTCAAAGGAAGTACCTCGTGGTCATCTTCTTTCTTCCGTTTGATAACCTCGAAAAGCCACTCACTGACAAGCTTTTGAAGTTAAACCCTGATGCCGGACCTCTTAGCATCAGGTAAACTCTGGCATCAATCGAAGGCATTCACATTGTGAGTCCTAAGAGGCGACAGCTGAACAAACAGAGCCTACATAGGTGTATTTCCAACTTTATTCAATTCAGGAGTCTGAAATGATCTTTCGAACTCTATTAGGATCCATGGAACTAACACATGTTATTTTAATAGTATAGCATGCACCAAATACGAAACCCAAATCACCCAGTCCCCCTCGAGAGAGGAGATGTCACAGTAATTTTATCTGAGCACATTTTGGGGGACAATTCCGTATATTTTCCACTAATTGCTTTATTCCTTGACAGTATATGGAAAATTGAAGGACTAGTTCAGAGGCTGAGGAAATTTAGGACTGCAATCATGCCAGATGGTGATGATGAGCACATTAATAATAGCTATAGATGCTCTGAGAAGTGAGGAGCACCTGATTCAAGACATGAATGACTGTAGCAGCCTCCTCAGGTTTGCCTTCAAGTAAATATCCCTACACAAAAAATTGGTTATAAAACCATTTAGTTTGCCACAAAACAAGCAAATGACAGTCGGTTAAATTTTAATCTTAAACCAGAGTGCTAAAAGCCACAATAAATGCTTCCAAATACCGAAAAAGTAGTTATATCTCCTTTGTGTGATGACAATGAGCATTCTCATGCCCATAGGTGCTTCATGTCCTAGGATGTGAGCCAAAATTTGGTTTATTCAATCAACTCTCGCTTTTTTTGGCCATAGACCTCTCACCTGGTTTACCAAGAACGTTGTATTGATCTGTATTGCAATATTAATATTTTCCCATTATCAGATTTTCTAATGCAAGAAGATCTAGTGCTTTCAGGGTCTGATATTTGTGATTTCAACAGTCTGCGTTTGTAAACTACCTTCGCACATGAGAACCCACTGCCCACGGTGTGCTGCTTCATGGACTGACATCTTAACTTCTCGGTTTTCCATAGAGATTCAATGTCTCCTGAAAAGGGTGATTTTCGTCAAACCAATAAATAGGATAAAGAAGCATAATCTCAGAACAATTAAAGAAACAAAGACATTGAAAGACACGGCGCAGCGAAAATTCTTTTATTTCTTATTTCTACCCTTTTGTTTAAGGAGAGAGAAATCACCGTACAGAAGAAAATATTCTAGCACATCCCATCTTTTGTAGTAAATGGCGGGACCTGGATGAGAGAACCATTTGTGGGAAGAAATGGAAAATAAGATTGTTGAGGGACAAGGGCTTGAGAGCAGCGAAGGGAGGCAGAGCTAGTGTTTCTCACCTACTTTTGCAGCAAACTCCATCCAGATGTCAAATGCAGCTTTATGCAATTTCACTCCATTTTTGACAAATCTCTTTGAATACTCTGTGAGCAACCCCCAATTGTCTGTATCACAAATGCTGCAAAATTTTTCCATGGAAAGAAAGGATGTCAAATAACATGAGCAAACTATTAGATCAAGAGTAGCAGTGCAGACAAAATGATTCAAAATAAAAACAAGTTGATTAAATCGTATATAAATGACACTTATAAATTGGATAAATTGCTTGATAACTATGTAGTACATAACACACAATTAAGTGCAGTAACGGCTTACGACATGATAATAACATCCTTCTCAGGAGAAACAGCACGGAGTGAACCTGAACACAATATCGGCCGTGGTGGGTTGCAGTGGCAAGTTATTCTTCTTCAAAAGCTTCATAACTTCCTGCATGAGGGTAGCATCTTTGTGCTCTTTAGCATATTGCTGCATTGCAATACCCAAGTTAGCAGAAGAATTGTGTAAATAAAACAAATGGAAAAAAGAATTGCCTGATATAGATACACTTGATCATTACCAAAAGATGGTTTGCAGAGCCAATTGTAGGGGTGAATCCATAGACATTATGCTCCCACAAGGCCTTCTCACCAACAATTTTGTCAACCCTTAGTTTCTATCATCACGGATTAAGTGCACAATGCAATTTAATTTCTTAGCCTAAATAAGGATTTACAGATGTAGGTTCTGATTAAATCATGTACTCCCAGTGACAATTACTTGCTGCAATCTGCTAAAATGAGTTACACCATGGAACTGCAGTTTGATTTGATTTATTTTGCTTGAAAATTATGAAGAGCTTAATTACTAGAAACAGCTCCAACTGATAACTACTGAATGTTCATAAAAACACGTCTGAAAAAAGTGAATGCTCTTTGCTAAGCTTCAACAATGAATTCAATAACTTGAGGTGGAGGTGTCATTCAAGAAATCAGAGTCTTACTGTAGGTAGGACAGCTGAGAGAAGTGTCAAATAAAGTTCCGAATGCTGAATTGAAGTTTTTCTTGGAAGTAGAATTTGGGCTGGTAAAATTTCTCATTGCATCTTGATCAATAAAAGGCTTTCATATGCTAGGTGGCATCACTCATTTGGTTGAGCTGTATTTTTTCAGGATATGCACCCCATTGCCCCACCTGACAAGTCAAAGGAAGATATATTATTGTTCTTTAAGACACTAACGAGGCTTTGATGCTTTTTTGGACGATTGCAAGTGTAGATTCTGAGTGATTTGGTTTTGTTTGATTGGCGCTTGATCGCTGGCGGCATTTCCGAGGCATATTATCAGCTTGGACGTTAGCTTTTCCCAGACTGGGACGAACGTGTTTGTGTTTATGGTGATGGAGGTGTTTTTTCATCCACACAGGGTTGTGGAAAATGTCGAGTTTTGTCCGTGGATTGATCGAGGAGTGGCATTTCGTTTGACTTGATAGGGGAAAAAAAGGGAAGAAATTGGTCTGCTTTCGATTTGTTTAGTGCCTGGATTTATGAATTATGCCTGACGGGAGATGCTGGTTCAGAATGTTTGTGTCGGAAAATATGTGTGATGATTGATCAAGTAGAGTGAGTTTCTGGGCTAAGGATTTGATAGGGCTCATTGGGAGATGAGTACATGTTCTGGCGGTTTTTCAAAAACAGCCATGTTTGTGGCATTAGGCTGGGTGGATATGGGGACAGATGAACTGGGTAAGCATCGCCAAAGCGTGCATTTGTGACTACATTGGGAAGCTACAGCACAGCCAAATGAGCATTTTCAAATGTCTAGATTGACTAGATGAACTGTCTGAGGTTAATGATGAGTTCAGGCTAGTGATACTTGGTTTTGGCTTCCTGCTGCTTTTATATTCCAGAATTTATTAGGCGGACACTTAATCTAGTTCACTCTTTTTCAATGTGTTGTTGAGTTGCTCTCAGGTAGCAGCTTTTGCATGTTGATGCCTTTGTTTTTTGAACTTATTTTAGCTTGTTTTTGCTGTCTCATTGTTGTGGTTGGTGATGCTGAGAGTAGCATCTCCATTAGCTTCTGAAGGTTCTCGAGGTTTGAAGTTGGTCTAATAATCGCTAGCAATCTACTAGTCTGAAAACTCTGTAAATTTTTTGGGGCAAATTACGTATTGCCCCCCAAGTTTTAAAGTTGTTGCAAATTGGCCTGTGATGTTTTATTTTTTGCAATTGGCCCATAAATTTAGGAATAGATTGCAATTCGTTCCCTGGATTGAATTCAATCAATTTCAACTTGGAGCTCCAACAATGTGACTGATTACAGAGGAAATTTTTCATATAAGCATGTACATATAATAAGTAGAAGAATAATTAAAAAAATATTGCACTCAAGAGCACGTGACTAAAATTCCGGCGAGAATTTGAGTGGATCAATGCGAAATGCACATCAATATATAGTTTTAAAATATGTTTTTGGGTAGTCCCTGTGTTTTTTTCTTTCCACATATATAGATGATATAAATCCAATTTGCCTTCCATAACTAGTAACGTGGGGCTGCCCATTGCCTCCAATTTTAAAAAGTCCGGGGACAAATTGCAAAACTTGAAACATCATGGGTAGCTTGCCACTATGCCAAAAACTTGGGGGCAAAATGTAATTCTCCCAAATTTTCTGTGCAAAATGGGATATGGCTTGGCTGACCTGGTTGAGGTTCTGCACTGTGAACTGAGATTGGATCTTTGAAACATTAGTAAACATTTGGCATTGTACTTTAGACCTGACTTTTATAGCACCATGTCAGGTCTAAAGTACATGTCAGCAAGATATCTAATGTCACTTTTGACATTTTTAATAGGTACCTGTCAGCAAGATATCTAATGTCAGGTCTGTTTCCCTCCCCATCGGTGGCAGAAGTTTCCCTTCTCTTAAAGCACGCCGCTTCCAGGTTTCATGTGCGGTATGTATTACTGTGTCATGCCAACCATAACAACAAAACTAGAGCGTAGCAAAGTGACTACAAGTTATTATATATCTGAAGTCTGGGCCATTATTTTTGTCTCGTGTTGAACGATCTTGCTGTGTGATTATAATCAAGTCATTCAAAACATTCTCCTTCTGGGAAAGTGGATGCCCATAATATTATTGATACTGTGTTCCAACAGTTTTGCTTGCTCTGGGGGAATGCTTGCATTGGCCTTGCCAATCTTCTAACCACTCAGTGTGAAGCCCATAAGTAGGTTTTAGAACTTGCAAATAATCGACTTGAGATACGAGCAGGCTAAAAAGGAGACAGTGGATAAAGTGTGCCAAATGGTAAGGAAGCAGCTGGCTTTACCAGATGATGCTAGCATGACTGGAGCGTCAAAATTTGCTAACCTGGGAGCTGATTCTCTGGACACTGTAAGCTGTTCATGCAAAAGTATCTTTCCTTTTCTGCAGACTTTAATGAGGTTTCACTTTATCCGTTCATTCTGAGGCGGAGCTGGAATTGTTTTTTTTTCTTATCTGATTCCAACGTTAAAGTTCACTCCTTTATACGGTAAAATAGGATTGGGATGAGACCACTGCTCTTTTGCATTTTAGGTGGAGATTGTGATGCGACTTGAAGAAGAATTTGGGATCAGCGTGGAGGAAGAAAGTGCTCAAAGTATCACAACTGTCCAGGAAGCTGCGGACATGATCGAAAAGCTAATTGAGAAGAACTGAGGAAGACGTAGTTCCTTGTGAGCTTGTCTTAATTTATGCATATCTCAATGCCCATTGGTCGTGGAACTCCGAATTTAGTTTATGATGTACTAGTTGCATCTTGTTTCTGTAAGAGTTTTCTTGATGTTGACTAAATTAATTGATATTGTAATTTATTGTTTTTACGATTACCATAAAACAGGGTTGGTCTAAAGTGAGATAGAATGTTTCTTAATTAGTCTAATATGGGCTGGCTAGTGTGGGCCGAGTTGAGCCTAGCCCGTAATGAGGGGGATTGGCTGGAAACTCTATAAATAGTGCTCAAGTCTCTCCTCTAACCCTAATCTGCTTCCGCTTTATGTTCGATGGATCCCAAAACAGGTGCGTTAATCTTTTTACTCAATTATGCATGTTCTTGTTCTGGTTATGGAGATCTTGGGGTTGCGCAATTTGCGTCTAACATGTGGTATCAGAGCAACCATAACTCTAGAACTCGAACACAATTGGTTTTGCCCTAATTTGTACGGATTTACCATAATTTGTACGGATATACCCTAATTTGTATGGATTAGCCATAATTGGTACTGATCTTGCCATAATTTGTGATTTTCGAGACTTTTTGTTCAATGAAAATTAAATTAAATCACAAATTTGGACTGGGGGAGACGAGACGAGCAAGAGGGTCGGCGGCGCGTCGCTGGGGGATGCCGCACGCACCCCCACGCGCCGCCTGGGCGTCGAACGCGCGCCGCGCGTGATCCCCACGCGCCGCGCACTCAGGAGGCGCGTGCGGGCGCGTGGGGGATTATTTTGGCGCGTGGTTGGCGGCGTTGGACTCGTATGGTGATTTCCTATCTTTTGGTATATTTATTTTATATATTTTATGGTTTTATTGATGTGAAATTGCATATGGAATCCTAAATACGTGTATTTTTAGTGTATTTTTGCGTATTTTTCTTGTAATTTCTGTGATTTTGGAAATACAGGTGATGGGTTACTAGTATGTTATCACATAATAAAAAGGTGTGATTCATCAATAAAAATCAAACTTTATTGTGAACTGAAGCTGGCTTAATGAGATACAATTTGTATGAGATTGTATTTGAGCTATGTATTGAGCTGATGAGAAACAATAAAGATTATGAAACTTTCCTGGGAGCAAAGGTGGTGGTGACTCTACTCCCTCCCAGGGTTTACTCCGCCGCGAAACGGCGCATGGGAGTTCCCTAGGTCACCAAAAAAAAAGATTATGAAACTTTTGTTACTCAAGTATACTCCTTTACACACTGGTAATCTTTGAATAATAGACGACTTAAGAACCCGTGACCCAATTGATGTACTAATTAACACATCTGCTGAATGTGGGTAATGCATGTCAATTAAGTTACTGCATATTGTACATAAACTCATCTGGTCACTTGTTAATGTCTATCAAGTTGAATATTTTTTTTGGTTAAGGAGTATGACAACATTTATGCAAAGCAATAGTATCTACTGTTAAATTTTAGATATTTAGTTCTCTAGTTTGACTCAATTAATAGACCACTGGTTAAAGTAATAATATTTGTTACCTAAAATTTATTAATAAATCAGTTGTTGGCCTTAGAGTCATTTTTGCCTTATGAATTCATAAGTGATAATGGATCAGCTGTCAAGCTTGTTGATTTGGTGCACCCTGTATTACTATTGATGTTAATTTATGAGAGATATTTTAGATCAACATTCTTTTTATGTTGTTATGGTAATATGTAATTGGGGTGCATAAGAGATATTTTATTCTCTGTTATGAGAAGTTTCTTGTGTTACTGTGATCAATGATCTCATTGGAATCTGTCTAACAGGTTCGCTGTATATATATTTATATATATGTATGATTAATTTTTATTAATGGATAAAACAATGTAATTAGCATGATATGTGATTTTAGTGGTAATATGCCCCTATCACTAAAGTTAAAATCACATGTATATGATGTATGTGAGGAGTAAAGTGTATATCCCTGATATCAGAGAATTTCAATGATTCAATTGAGTAGTGACCACCAAAGTGGCACACTTGATTGGGTTTGAGAAATTTCGATCTTGTATATTTGATTGGGATGTCTCCTGGTCTAATGCATAGTTATACTCCCAAAGGAGGTGATTGTGTATTAGTTCATGGAGGGATACATGATAGTGTGGTGGAGGAGTGACTGATCATAATGGTTCATATGCCCAAAGGTGATGAATTCACAAAGATTGGAATATATTCTCATAACTCTTATCATATGGGGAGTGTACAATTGCATGTCATGTATTCTGCCCAAAGGTGATTATGTGATTTTGCATGTAACTCTCTGAATGTGTACTTGTACGTCAAGTTACACAATGCTTACATGATGCTAATTATATACTTTGCTTGTTTTTCAGTCACATTTTCGTAAATGGTAATTCCGTCATCATTGAGGTTTTTACTGCTTCAAATTTTAAGTTGTGGACATATGATTTGTTGCTTGAGAAAAGAGCAATTGAATTTGCTTATTGTTCATGAAGCGTTCCATTGCGGAACACTTGAAAAGAGGTTTGCCTGCGGACTGCACTTTGCTATAAGATGATGGAAGCCTTAGTTGCTTGAAATTATGTCTTGTCGATATTGAAATTAGGACACATCTGCAAAGATTGTGTTTAAGTCATAATGACATATACATCTCGTATATGATTAAAAGATTGTTTACAAAAGTTTTTTTTATTTATTTAAGGAAAATGACCGAGATAAATGTCTTAAAAGGTTGTCAGGTTTAACAGTGGCTCTTAGTATTTTGGCAAGTATGGCAATGCGAAATAGCTTAAAGGGTCATTTGTCAAATACTTGGTAGATTCTGGGGTGGTCATTTAATTACCATACCTGAAGATTCTGACAAAAAGATTTGGTCGAAAGGCATAAATGCACCATATTGAACATGGTGATGAGTATGATTAGTAAGACTAATTTATCTAGTCTTTCGTGGGCTGATATTATGAAAGCAATTTTTTCATATAGAAAAGGGGTATTGATTTTATGACCCTAAAGAAGGTACAAGAATTATGGAATCACATACTCTAAAGTTTTTAAAAATTGACGTAATTGTAGAGGATAAGCTGCTCTCGATTATTAAAGATAATAGTATGATGGAGGTTACTATGTTTTTGTCTTTACCTATACAGATAATTATGGAATCTCCTGTACCATAGACTAAACTTGTTGAGATTCAATGTACTATTCTTGATATAGTTTATAATGAAATTTCTTAAACCTCTCAAGTGCAGAATGAAGTGGTTGCAGCTTTATTAAGGAGATTTGTTAAGGAAAGACGATCAGTTATACCATCGGACTATATAGTCTATTTGTGAGAACATGATTACAATATCCACAAATGGTTAATGTAATGACATATTTATAAATGTCGTTTCTTATTCTCAATCAAGTATGTGATTAGATGCTATAAAAGGCGATATACAATATATGAAACATCATAGTGTTTGGAAACTAACTTACTTGCCTAAAGATTACAAGTTCATTAGTTGCAAATTGGCATACAAAATTAAAAGAATTTCAAAGAAAGATTGTGGAATTTAAAGCCAAATTGGTAATTAAAGTTTTAACTCTGAAAGATGGGTGGATTGTTTATAGTGAATAAATAATTATTTCTTTAAATATTCTTTCAGAGTGAACGAGGCATTAATAATTTATTTTGATATAAAGTTACACTAAATAGATACAAAATATATATTGTGCAACCTGGATGATTTTGCAGCAGATTCAAGTAAACTTGTGTGTAGACTGAAAAGTTCTAATTCATGGTTTTAAGCAAGTTTCAGACAATATTATTAAAGTTTCATAGTGTTGTTATTTTGTTCAATTGGGAACAAAGTAATTCAATATACTGCAAGGTCGGTGTGAGGAAATTTATTTTTTCTCATACTTTATGTACATGATGTTTTGCTTACAAGTTGTGACATTGAGACATCTTATATCCTTTGTTAAGGATTATTTTTGCCATATTATATTAGATTTTCTCGGAGGACATTTGCTGATTGTATATTAGAAATATTCAATATACATCATTGCAAGCCAGAATTGCTCATGTTGTTAAGGGTGATGGACTAAATCTATCACATTATCCTTATTTAGATATTGAGAAAATCTAATTAAATGGTGTACCTTATGTCAGTGCACTTAACAGTATAATGTATGCTCGAATTTGCACTAGACTAAATGTTGTCTTTATGATGGGACTTCTAGGCAGATATTGGTCAAATCCAGAACATGATCACTGGGTTGCTGTCAAGAAGATTTTAAGGTACTTAAAGAACACAAGAGATGTAAACTTATAGACATGTTTAATTTTTGCAGTTAGTAAAATATTTAGATGTAAACTTTGCTGACTGTTCCGATGACATACAATCAATAACGGAATACATATTTATGTTAGTAGGAATTGCATAAATAAAGTTCTTTGTTATCTTCTACTATGTATGCAGTGTTAGTAACATTCTTTTAGGTTGTTACTTGAGCTATTAGGCTCCAAAACCTCATGACGGAGTTGATCGTTTTAACTTGATGGATAGACTCATACGGTTGTATTGAGATAAAAAAATTTGTAGTATTATTTATTTACTACAGAGATCTCAAGGGGTCTAAATATATAGTGGTAAGATATTTTTGACCATAAAAAAAGGGTACAGAAATGTGACTTATAATATAACATATTTTCACAGATGATGTGGTTGCAGATCCACTAACTAAAGGCTTACGCCTATTGTTAACATGGGCTTAGGAGTATCTTCGGATACTGTTGTTTAGTGGGAGCTATTTTGGCTTTACTCGATAAAGTTCACATCCGTGGTTCGTTACACTTAGTAACGGTTTGATATGTATCAACTTTTGCATTCAATAAAATATTTTGAATGTGTTGTTATTATGTTGAATACATATTGATAAAGTCTCAAGTGATTGTTTAAACCTTGAGTGAAGGCTAGGGGCATCCGGTGATTAGCCTTGTGCATATGTCTTGTGATACATAAAGAAATGTTAACCATAAGGACAAGACATATGTGGGTTCATTGGAACCATAAAGCATTCTCTAGTGGCACAAGTTTTTTTGTGACACCTAAGGTAAGAGAATGGTGACTGACAAATGGGATCTCTCTATGAGAAACGTTATCCATTTGACACACTACCATATTGAATCCATATCAATAAAGTTGAGAACATTCGTGACCATGGAAGGCTCTGTGTGTATACACGCAGATTACCGCCATGATTCGGTGTTTAAGACTTTATGGGATAGGATTGACTATTAAGAATTATCTCTGGACCAAATGTGCGTACATACGATACGATTTCAATTAATATTGTCACGCCCCGAACCCCGAGCGCGCGCACATCCCACTACGGTCGATCCAAAATGCGACATCCCAGGATATGTCGCCGACCCATTTATTTTATTACACATGCGGAAGCGAAACTAATCCCCTGACAATGAAATACGGGATAGAAAAGCAGGAAACAAAATCACAACATAACACTTTCGTAAATCAACGAAATTTCAAACAGAGGTCTACGGCCAAAAGTCTACAAAAGACTGACTCTTAAAAAGAGATTATCCTACGACCTACAAGACGTACACGATCTCCAATCCTTATGACTTCACTTCTCCAACTCTTCAAGGCCAACCAAAGCTATCTGGCCGCTCCGTCCATCAGGGACCTGAAATGGTTATTCAATAACCACTGAGACCACGTCTCGGCAAGTTCAACCCCTAAACCCCTATTAGAAAGAAAATACGCCCAAGGGTGGCCTAGCCACATCACACGAAGACTTACCTCGCCTCGGTTCCTTCCCCGGGTTAGCGCAATTCAAATCACTCAATCACGAGATAGTAAGAGGAACTTAAACAATCGGAACGTATTCACTTTCATATATGCAACAACCGCGGGGTCCGATTATAAGACTAAATCGTTATGACACGTCCCATTCCATGCCACACAATTCCGTCCCATAATCCGACACATCAACAACACTCAACATGCATTCCAATTGTTATTCACTGCCACACAAGGGCATAGCCTACTCGCTGTTCGGCTATCTACTGACACTCATGCCAGGCATCGCCTCCCCCCATGGAGCGCGGCTTCGTCAGTACGTCGACGGCATTCCCAAAGGAGCATGGGCCCAGAATCTACTGCGACCCGCAACCACCACGTGGGCATCCCATATAGGGGCAAGTCCGGCTCAACAGCCCAAGACGATTCCTCTTAATTATCACACAGCCACAGCATACTCGGCCCCAGGACACTTTATATTAAAATCAACGCTTCCACTTAAAATAGTGATCCCGGCCATTTTCCTTCATATTAAAAATATCCCATAATTTATTCACGTGTGTGGGGACACGCTAATTTCGAATCAACAAGTCAATATCTCACTTTTTCAAACCCCACTATTTAATATAATCATTAAAATCCAATTTTTGCATCAAAGCCCCACATTTGGGTTATTATATGAATAAAATCCATATTTATCACAATCAACACTCAATATGCCACATCCATTCACCAAATTCAAATTCTAAATGCATAGCAGCGATCAGCACGAAATTCTAAGGAAATAAGGTTCCCAAGTAATTTTCAGAATTTATTAAATAATTAATTTTATTCCAAAAATTAATATAATAATAATATCCATACTTTTCACGATCCACACTCAATTTAAAATATCCAATCGTCAATTTCAAAATCCGAATGTACCGTAGCGACCGGCACGAAATTCTGAGAATTTAGGGTCCCGACCAAAATTTTCGGAATTTAATAAATAATTAAATTTATTCCGAAAATAATTAAATAATAATATTTTATTAATTTCGAATAAAATATATTATTAATTCATATAATAATTTCGAAACATTTAAATAAATCAAAAGTAAATTCATTTAAGTCAAATCAAGGCTTATTTTAAATAAACCTACTTACCCTTAATTAAGCACACCTTAAATTAAAACAACACCATAATCTAATCCACTCTTAAATAACATAACCTAACAACCTAATAATACTTAACATAAACTAAACCTCCCTAAAGCATAATTAACCCTCTAAGCGAGGTTTAGTGAGCTAAACTCACCGGATTAGCGAGCCGAGCGAACCAAAACGACGAGGACGACGCGAGGATCGACTTTCCTCAAAGCGGGCCGAGCATCCGAGCTCGGGAAGGCGGCCAAAACGGGCCACGAAGGGCTGCCATACCCATTTTCTGGGTTGCTGATCGGGGCCGAGATGGGCGGATCCGGCGCCGGTTCGGGCGGCCAAGGGCGGCGGAGGCAAGGCGAAGCTCCGGCGGGCTAGGGCGGAGGTCGACGGCGGCGGAGGGAGCTCCGGCGAAGGCCCGAGCTGCTGGAATGCGGGCTGGTGCGGACGGGCGAGCGGCGAACGAGGGAAGAAAGCGCGAGCGCTGGCGGGCGGCGCGCGGGCGGCGCGAGACGGACGCACGGCGGTGGCGGCGACGACGGCGTGCGAGCGGCGGCCGGCCATGGCTGCTCCTTCTTCTTCTCTGCAAATTTTTCTGGTCCTTCGCACAAGGAAGATGGAGGAGAAGCCAACGGAAGGGAGAGAGGAAGGAGAGAGAAGGAGGAGAGAGAGAGAGATGGGACCATTCCCTTTTCTTTTTCTTTTTCTTTAATCCCACAAAATGGCCCACCATGACATCATCCATGATGTCATACTCCACTCACTCAAAACTCCCACAACCTTATTCCAATGGGTTCAATTCCATTTTCCGCCGGGGTCCAATTCTTGTACATTCACTTTCTTCAATTCTCATCAATTCTCTTCCAATTGAACTAAATTGAAGTCCATAAAATTAATCCAAGGCCACCACACTTCAATTCACATCTTCACTTGTCCATAGAACTAACTTAAGTCCCAAAAGCACAACCAAAGACGAGCCTACTAGTTTCTCGAGCCAAATTAGCCATACCTTGATTAATTTGCCGAAAAAACTCGGCTTGCATGAAAAATCTTCCGAAGATAAATCAATGATCCTAAAATGATTTGTGACGCTCCCAGACTTCCAATTTCTGAATTCGATCTCAATTCCACGGTTAATTTCACTTTGGCACGATACTAGCGCGGCCCAACCTACCGGGTAGCTTTTAGAAATTTTCATGCATTCGACCTGTGATTGATCATCTCAAGCCACAATGTACATCTTTGAAACATTGGCGACTTTCGGTTGTCGGGAAAATCTCAAGATTTCAAATACGAACACGGGGTACCCAATCGATAGAAAAGTCGGTCCAGTGCCGATCGACAAGAATTGTGCGATCTGGTGGAATCACCCACACCTGATCACATGCCTCGTCGAGTCGACCTATCTCCGATCTCTAATCGATTTTAATTGTGCCGTAATGACCCTTGCAGATTAACTCGGTCGAAAGATCGCTTCCCTGGTCAAATTCTCGAGTACGATGCATTAGAAACTCTTAACGACTTCACCCGATAGACTAGCTTTCACATGAGTGGCCGACTCAAGGAAAAGAACTATATGCGTGCCAACGAAATGCCCGTCTCAATTTATTGAAAATAGAATTGGAGAATCGGGATGTCACAACTCTTCCCCTCTTATAAAAATTTCGTCCTCGAAATTTAAACCTTTACCAATTCTTAAGCAAAAAGGTGGGGGTACAATTGTCTCATATTATCTTCTCTTTCTCATGTTGCTCCTTCTGCACCAATACTGCAAGATCACTGCTATCTTGCCCAAACCACTTCGGATACAAAATACTAAACACTTGCCCACTTAAAATTCCACATGTCTTCGATATAAACTCTGCGAAGCTAAACTGGCGATTCTGAGCAGTCTCCAGACTATCCATGATAATTGCAACTGAATCACTAATTCCTGACCCAACTCTAGACTTGCGATTTTCTGATCTGCAATCTCATCTCAACGACTGAAATTATGTACACTCTGCTCTGCACGGATTAAAAAGAAACTACCTGACTGATCTGCTAAAACGAGGAACCTCTGATCAAGATCTGATATAACTCTAACATTGATCTCGACAACTGCAATCACTGACTACTGTACTGACCCTGGCCTGTAATCTTTCTTTCCCTGACTTCATCTCAGCAATTGAAATTCCGCACTCTCTGCTATACACTACTTAAGAAAGAACCATCTGAAAGATCTGCCAACTCGGAACATCTGATCTAGATTTGAAATACAATTCATCCCCGGCACTCCATGCCGGTGAATTATCTAATGCACACACACTTCAGTATACCCACTTGGTGACAAAACAAAATCTCCAATTTCTGAAATCGAATTTAGATTGGCGGTTAATTTCACTCCGACATGCTTTTAGTGTGACATAGGCTACTAGGTAGTTTTCAGAGCTTTTTAGGACAAATAACCCGTGGTCGATTTTCTTCGAGCCACGATGAACACTCGACACATTGGCGACTCTCGAGGGTCGTGAAAATCTCGATGATTCAAATACGGACACAGGGTAACAAAACGACAGTAATATCAAATTAGTATCATTCGACGAGAGTTTTCCAATTTAGTGGAGTCACCCACGATCGGTCATTCATCTCAGTCGAACTGACCTATCTCTGATCTTAATTCGATTTTTTTAACTATGCCGTAATGATCTCTAAAGATGAGCACGGTCGAGAAGTCGATTCCTGGTCGAATTCTCAAGTCCATTTGCCTTAAAGTCCTTAATAACTTACCCAACTAGTCTAGTTATCTCGTAAGTGGCCAACTCGGAGAAAAACACTGTAATCGCATCGATGAAATGCCCAATTTAACCAATCGAAATCAGAGTCTGAAAATCAGGATGTCACACACTCAAAACAAGATCTATTCGTACTGTCTGGACAATGTTGAAATTGCTATGATGAGCTTCCCATAAGATCTCTTCTTTAATCTCTACATCATCAATTACACATTATCGTCCTCAGAACCTTAGCATTCTGTCTTCAGAAATCTAAAAAATCAACCTCTCTCTCATCTGCATTCTCTTATAAAGTCTCATGAATTTTCGAATCTGTCCACTGAAGCATATTGATTTTGATATGAACTTTAGGCTCAATTCTGAGGATAATCATAAGATTCAAAAGGTGGCCTACCTTAGATTTGGAAACCGAATTTCGAACTTTCTCAAATAGGATCCAATCCTTGAGTACCAACTGTGCAACTAAGGACTCTCGACTCAGTGCATCTGTTACTTTGCTTACCTTTCCAGAGTGATACCAAATATCATAGTCATAGTCCTTAATGAGTTCCATCCAGCGACGCTGTCTCATATTCAACTCCCAAGATCTCAACTGATGGAACGCATATGCCACAACCCTATCCTGCTGTATCAACAAGCAACCAAGTCCTTTCCACGATGCATCACTATATATCTCATCACTTCTATGACCAAATGGAATAGTAAGCACAAGTGCGGTAGTTAGCCTCTTTTTTAGGCCCTTGAAAACTACACTCGCACTTACCTGTCCACACAAACTTTTCTCACTTCCTCAGTAGTCGAATCAACTGCAATGCTAACGCTGAAAACCCTTCCATAAAACTTCTGTAATATCCTGCTAATCCTCAAAAACTGCTAATCTCTGTCACTGTAGTCAATCTCGGCCAACTGTTCACTACTTCAATATTGGACGGGGTCTACAGAGATTTCTTCACCTGAAATCACGTGACCTAGGAAGGCAATACGAGTCATCCAAAACTCACATTTGCTAAACCTATCGTAAAATCCAAAAGTACTCAAAGTCTGAAGTGCCATCCTCGAATGTCTCTTGTGCTCCTCAGTACTCTTTGAACACACCAGGATAACTTCAATGAACACGATCAAGACTGATTCAAGTACCCTTAAACATTCTGCTCATTAGACCCAATAAATAGCTAAGGTGTCTATTAAACCACACATCATTACAACGAACTCATAACTGCCATATCGAGTACGAGATGCTAACTTCGGTGTGTCCTTCTTCCTGATCCTCAATTGATAATACCCTGACCTCCAGTTGATCTTGAGGAATATCGATACACAACAACAACGAACCACATTTCTCCTTCATGTACCGAACTGGTGCTCCCCAAGGTTATGCACTGGAAAGTATGAATCCCCTATCCAACACTTCCTGCATCTACACCGTCAGTCCTTTTAACTCGGGTAACACCATCCGGTAAGGAGCCTTAGGGACTGGCTCTGTTCCGGGTGCTAATTCAATCGCAAACTCTATGTCTCTTTCTGACAGCAGACTTAGCAATTCTTCCTGACACACCTCAGAAAACTTCTGTACCATGGCTAAGTTTCTCATATCTGGCTTCTCAACTGACGCATCTATTACAGTTGCCATGCATATTTGGTAACCAACAACTGAGAACCAGGTCACCTTCAAGTGACGAACAACAAGGGTTGAAGTTCCTCTTCAACTTTCAGTGATTCAAAACTTTCACATGCTAACTGAACAAACTAAATTATATCACTGCCACGATTCATAATAGTAGAAAGCTCCTCGAGCCAAACCTTTTTATAAATGACTTCCAAGTCATACATAAGCAAACCCATCAGATACAATTATAGCCAGAGATCCATCTTTCTATCACTTTATTACCACAACAAAGATCCTACAACTTTCATCGAAAATTCTGCTGCACTACTATGATAAAATTCCCTCAAGAACATTTTCCCTTTGACTAATGCATAGTCAATCCATTATTATTCTTTTCGCCCTCCTAGTGGCGTTCTACCCGCAGTAGCAGTGCTTACACTCTCTTGAACTTACACGGACAGTTCCTAACTCGATGGCCGTGCTGGCCACATTCAAAGCACGCTCCCCTTTTTACTCTGACACTAGGTTGATTCAAGCCTCTTTTCCACAAGCTCGACACACAACCAGAGAGTCCTCTACCTCCCATCAAGTGACATCATGCACCCATCCTTGCACTGAGGTCCATTCCAAGTACTCCACTGAACATCCTGAAGCATGCTTCCTCTGTTCTGTCTTATCAACGACGGTGACAGAAATAGCTGTGATTCCATCCGCCTATACGGGCAATCTTTGATTAAATGACTTTACTGGCGATACCTGTAACAAGTCCTTTCTCTCTTACAGCACATAACATATCCCTGTCTTTTCTTACAGACACAACACACATCGATCGAGATGAGCACCGACTTTTCAATTCTACTATTCTGGTTGGGTGAAACATGGCACCTTTCTTCTGACATCGACCTTTCTTCCCAACTCGATTTCCATCTCTGTCTAAACTGAACTCTAACTCAGATACAGCGGCTTAAACCTCGATCACAACTCCAGATTAGGCCTCAACAGGCGCGGCAACAACGGTCACAACACTGGCAACGGTAGAAATAACGGCAACAGCGGCGGCTCGGTCCTGAACTTAATTACCCAACAAGCTTCCAAGGAACACTAGCACCTGAACGATCCCATCAAAGCTAGGATCGCTCGATGCTACTACACTCTAAGTACCAGCCTACGGCAGTACTTTCACACACACGCTGGACTAAGCCTGCGCTCTACCTCGAGTACCAACTCTTGTCAGCATCCTACCTCGAGGTATAGGTCCTATCGACCTCTTCCAAGGAGTCCTCCACTCCTGGTCACTCATCCTACAGGCTCTTTATAGATGCCTGTCTTTCAATTCCAACATCAAGTTAGAATTTGAGTGACCCCACAAACAAGCTACCAATCAGCTATCAACCACATGCATCAGCATATTAAAAGCCTTTCCTACTAACTATCCCATGACTCATCGCACCTTATCACTCCATACACAAACCATGCTCTGATACCACTTAAACGGGGATGTCACGCCCCGAACCCCGAGCGTGCGCACATCCCACTACGGTCGATCCAAAATGCGACATCCCAGGATATGTCGCCGACCCATTTATTTTATTACACATGCGGAAGCGAAACTAATCCCCTGACAATGAAATACGGGATAGAAAAGCAGGAAACAAAATCACAACATAACACTTTCGTAAATCAACGAAATTTCAAACGAGGTCTACGGCCAAAAGTCTACAAAAAGGCCGACTCTTAAAAAGAGATTATCCTACGACCTACAAGACGTACACGATCTCCAATCCTTATGACTTCACTTCTCCAACTCTTCAAGGCCAACCAAAGCTATCGGCCGCTCCGTCCATCGGGACCGAAATGGTTATTCAATAACCACCGAGACCACGTCTCGGCAAGTTCAACCCCTAAACCCCTATTAGAAAGAAAATACGCCCAAGGTGGCCTAGCCACATCACACGAAGACTTACCTCGCCTCGCCCGGTTCTTCCCGCAGGTTAGCGCAATTCAAATCACTCAATCACAGATAGTAAGAGGAACTTAAACAATCGGAACGTATTCACTTTCATATATGCAACAACCGCGGGGGTCCTGATTATAAGACTAAATCGTTATGACACGTCCCATTCCATGCCACACAATTCCGTCCCATAATCCGACACATCAACAACACTCAACATGCATTCCAATTGTTATTAACTGCCACCCAAGGACATAGCGTACTCGCCGTTCGGCTATCTACCGACACTCATGCAGGGCATCGCCTCCCCATGGAGCGCGGCCGTCGGCACGTCGACGGCATTCCCAAAGGAGCATGGGCCCAGAATCTACTGCGACCCGCAACCACCACGTGGGCATCCCATATAGGGGCAAGTCCGGCTCAACAGCCCAAGACGATTCCTCTTAATTATCACACAGCCACAGCATACTCGGCCCCAGGACACTTTATATTAAAATCAACGCTTCCACTTAAAATAGTGATCCGGCCATTTTCCTTCATATTAAAAATATCCCATAATTTATTCACGTGTGTGGGGACACGCTAATTTCGAATCAACAAGTCAATATCTCACTTTTTCAAACCCCACTATTTAATATAATCATTAAAATCCAATTTTTTGCATCAAAGCCCCACATTTGGGTTATTATATGAATAAAATCCATATTTATCACAATCAACACTCAATATGCCACATCCATTCACCAAATTCAAATTCTAAATGCATAGCAAAGCGATCAAAGACGAAATTCTAAGGAAATAAGGTTCCCAAGTAATTTTCAGAATTTATTAAATAATTAATTTTATTCCAAAAAATTAATATAATAATAATATCCATACTTTTCACGATCCACACTCAATTTAAAATATCCAATCGTCAATTTCAAAATCCGAATGTACCGTAGTAGCGACCTAAGACGAAAATCCGAGAATTTAGGGTCCCGACCAAAATTTTCGGAATTTAATAAATAATTAAATTTATTCCGAAAATAATTAAATAATAATATTTTATTAATTTCGAATAAAATATATTATTAATTCATATAATAATTTCGAAACATTTAAATAAATCAAAAGTAAATTCATTTAAGTCAAATCAAGGCTTATTTTAAATAAACCTACTTACCCTTAATTAAGCACACCTTAAATTAAAACAACACCATAATCTAATCCACTCTTAAATAACATAACCTAACAACCTAATAATACTTAACATAAACTAAACCTCCCTAAAGATAATTAACCCTCTAAGCGAGGTTTAGTGAGCTAAACTCACCGGATTAGCGAGCCGAGCGAACCAAAACGACGAGGACGACGCGAGGATCGACTTTCCTCAAAGCGGGCCGAGCATCCGAGCTCGGGAAGGCGGCCAAAACGGGCCACGAAGGGCTGCCATACCCATTTTCTGGGTTGCTGATCGGGGCCGAGATGGGGCGGATCCGGCGCCGGTTCGGGCGGCCAAGGGCGGCGGAGGCAAGGCGAAGCTCCGGCGGGCTAGGGCGGAGGTCGACGGCGGCGGAGGGAGCTCCGGCGAAGGCCCGAGCTGCTGGAATGCGGGCTGGTGCGGACGAGGGCGACGGCGAACGAGGGAAGAGCAGCGGCGCGAGCGGGCGAGCGCGCGCGGGCGGCGCGAGACGGACGCACGGCGGTGGCGGCGACGACGGCGTGCGAGCGGGTGGCCGGCCATGGCTGCTCCTTCTTCTTCTCTGCAAATTTTTCTGGTCCTTCGCACAAGGAAGATGGAGGAGAAGCCAACGGGAGGGAGAGAGGAAGGAGAGAGAAGGAGGAGAGAGAGAGAGATGGGACCATTCCCTTTTCTTTTTCTTTTTCTTTAATCCCACAAAATGGCCCACCATGACATCATACTCCACTCACTCAAAACTCCCACAACCTTATTCCAATGGGTTCAATTCCATTTTCCGCCGGGGTCCAATTCTTGTACATTCACTTTCTTCAATTCTCATCAATTCTCTTCCAATTGAACTAAATGAAGTTCATAAAATTAATCCAAGCGCCACCACACTTCAATTCACATCTTCACTTGTCCATAGAACCAACTTAAGTCCCAAAAGACAACCAAAGACGAATAGCTACTGGGTTTCTCGAGCCAAATTAGCCATACTTGATTAATTTGCCGAAAAAGCTCATTTAAAATCTTCCGAAGATAAATCAATGATCCTAAAATGATTTGTGACGCTCCCGGACTTCCAATTTCGAATTCGATCTCAATTCCACGGTTAATTTCACTTTGGACGATACTGCGCGGCCCAACCTACCAGGGTAGCTTTTAGAAATTTTCATGCATTCGACCCGTGTGATTGATCATCTCAAGCCACAATGTACATCTTTGAAACATTGGCGACTTTCGGTTTCGGGAAAATCTCAAGATTTCAAATACGAACACGGGTACCCAATCGATAGAAAAGTCGGCCCAAAGTGCCGATCGACAAGAATTGTGCGATCTGGTGGAATCACCCACACCCGATCACATGCCTCTGTCGAGTCGACCTATCTCCGATCTCTAATCGATTTTAATTGTGCCGTAATGACCCTTGCAGATTAACTCTGGTCGAAAGATCGCTTCCCTGGTCAAATTCTCGAGTCGATGCATTAGAAACTCTTAACGCTTCACCCGATAGACTAGCTTTCACATGAGTGGCCGACTCAAGGAAAAGAACTATATGCGTGCCAACGAAATGCCCGTCTCAATTTATTGAAAATAGAATTGGAGAATCGGGATGTCACAAATATAGTCCAAGTGGGAGAATGTAAGAGTTTTCTTGATGTGGACTAAATTAATTGATATTGTAATTTACTGTTTTTACGGTTACCGTAAAACAGGGTTGGTCTAAAGTGAGATAGAAGGTTTCTTAATTAGTCTAATACAATTTGGCTAGTGTGGCTAGTGTGGGCCGACTTGAGCTCGGCCCGTAATGGGAACCTGGAAACTCTATAAATAGTGCTCAAGTCTCTCCTCTAACCCTAATTCTCACATGTATCATCACCTAAGGAGCGTTTACCTAACGCTAAACGTGAGGGGCCACCTCATCGGGGCAGTGATACGGAGGGCAATAGAGAGAAGGACTTGATGCGTGGATCCCCTGATATATGTGGGTAATCCTTTTTCTGCTTCCGCTTTATGTTCGATGAATCCCAAAACAGGTGCGTTAATATTTTTACTCAATTATGCATATTCTTGTTCTGGTTATGAAGATCTTGGGGTTGCGCAATTTGCGTCTAACAGTTTCAAGAGTTGCCCTATTTTATTAGAATAATGACAGAAACTTATAATTGCTCTATTTCCTTTGGGCTCTCTCTCTCTCTCTCTCTCTCTCTCTCTCTCTCTCTCTCTCTGAGTTTTTAGAATGAGCAAATTGCCATGTCCGCTTCTGGAGCTGGCAATTTGCTATTTTAGAAATGCCTTGATCACAATGTCAAGGGTTTCGAAGTTTCTTGCGTGATGCTCACCATAAATCCACATGAACCCGCCACCTACTAATCATGGGTGCCATGGAATGAATAGTCGATTTGAATACCTATGAATCAATGAACTCGCTGACGTCGAAATGAAGTTTGTCATCTTTCATTTTGATGACTATGTGCAACCCATGTCCAAGGTAAGTCTTGGTAAAGAAAAAGATTATCCTAGGGAAGTCTTGGTAAAAAGAGAAAAGACTTTATTTGGATCTTGCAATTGGCGCTAGCCGCACCGCACGTGCGGTTTCTTTCGATGCTTGTCCCGAAAGCCGGGCAACCTTCCTAGATTCCACACCGAAAAGAAGTATAGGAGATTCGGGCTAGGAATCGGTTGGCCTACAACTTTCATGGATTAAACTACAATGAGAGAGCTATCGGAATTCCGAGATTACCGGTGTGGCGGCAGACCGGCAAAGTAGCGGCACGGGAATTTTTTTATCTCGAATTGATGCCTTCAATCTTTGCAAACTCGACTTGCACACGACGAAAATCATTCTCGTGCAGCAAACATCACCGCAGGAATAACGGAGAGAATGCAGCATTCGCTGTACCCAGAGAAGGAGCGCCTTTTTTTCCGAGACTCGAGAATCGCACTCACTTTCAAAAGATTAGTAATAAAACCATGCATTCAGAAGCAATATTGGCATTGTTTTGTCATGAGACCCACTCAATTCCAGGAAAACACGGCACCGCCACTAAAGTCGGTTATGTCTCTTACGCTACTTGCTGCCTCGAAGAACTTTCATCACATAGTGTCGGCTCAAGCGGGGCATGTGGAACCTAGTGATCATTAAAGAAAAGCTTTAACGCGAGAAAATCTTCCATATCCTTTGTATGCACAAACTCCAAAGGTTTCGGATCCGCCGTACTACTTTCAATTGAGAAAGCAACTTGGGATCCATTTCGGAGCCAATGCCGAGCCACGCACATCTTGATATCATTCACATTTCCATAGGACGGATCACCAAGCGAAAATCTGAAGCGGGGCCGACTGTCTTTGGATGTAGAATCTCAGAAAACTTATTCAGGTTGAACTCTAGGAGCATCGAAGGAGCTTCGCGCACACATTGGCATCTGGTCCTCATCCTCAATCGAGGTTGGGTAAAGAGGGAGAAATTGCACCTAGGATATGGATTTCAAGTCTTCTAGCTTATGCTTTAACTCTGGCATTACCATCCTTGCTGCCCTTATATAGAACATCCAGACTAAGCAGAATATATCAGAGCTTGCAGGAATCCAGGGTGAATCCTCTGTGATGGACTCGACAACTCAAAGAGCTGTAAATTGGAAATCGTCTCCTCCCTGAATTTTAAATGCAAAGTATGGCTTGGCTGTTATGGTGAACAAATTCGAAAAGAAAAGAAAAGAAAACCAGACCGACCCCGTGAACCAGGGTCATTTTGACAAAATTTTCGAGGGATTGGCGGTAATTACTTAGTTCATATTTCACATTTGACAGCGTACTTTTTCCTATGTTCTCCTCCTATTTGAACTAAAACAAAACACGTCCTACGTGCTCCACATTAATTTTATGAAAGAATTTTAATAGTTTTTGTTTCTAATGTTATTGAGTAGTTAATTGCAAGTTCCCACTGATAACTTTCTCACCCACGTCTAGTAAGAGAATATTATATGGCTAGGGCTTATTGGATATATCGACAGCAGACACCAAACTTGATAAGTTGGTTTTATATATATAGCACGAAATTTTCAGAAAATGACACAAAAAGCAATTTGCGCAAGGGCTGGTAAAGAAGATTGTGTAAGTTGGCAATAATAAATTGACTATTCTTTTTAAAGCTTTTCTAGGGTAATACAACAAAACAAGGTTTTGAAAAATGAGTAATATATAAATAGTGGGCGAACCGCCACTCTGCAACTTAACATAACTGTTCAGAGTTGTCATAACAGAGCATCGGATCATCATCCTCAGTATCGAGTTTTGCATATAGCATAATCATGATCACGGTGGGTGCCTTTCGAGCCTGCAATGCAGGGTCTAGGAACGGATGTAGTGCTCTGGTTATTTCTGTGAATCCTGAACTGCTCTTCGGCTCTGTAGTGATTAGTGCGCTGAATTATCTTCATGTGAGTGTGAACCATCTGAGTTTTGCCCGTCTAGTGTTTGGTGATCATGTGTGACTTTGGTGTTTTGTTGAAATGAACAACGTGCTTGAAACTGCGCATGACAGGATTATATCAAATGGGTACTTGGAATTGAGCTTTATGCAAAGCTTTTTGCTTGATTGATGTTATACTGCTATGTGACCTGGTGGTTCGCGTGGATCAGTGATATAGAAGTCATCATGGCTGAAGAGCTCTTGGAGATCTGGCTTCATGATCTCAAGTTTATCTGTGAGTATATAGTGCGGCACATTTGGTTCATTTTCATTTTGGAGCTACAGTCAATTTGCGTTGCTTGCCTCCTGTTTTATTAGGCAATAAGTGAAGGGGATGATATCCTTTTGTTCTACAATAATTCTCTTGAAAATTTACCTTTCAACACCATAAATAATGGTAGAAGGAATATCTTGAGGCGTAAGCTTCAGTGGCATGTGTAAGTCAGTCACTAGTTACACTGTTTTCAAGTTCTTTTCCTCGAGTTGTTTTCAAATATTTGGTCAGGTTTTTCTTTTTTGTATAGCTCTTATCCTCGCACCGCAAACTCTTAGAATGCCTTGTGAGTGAATTACTTTCTGGACATAAAGTAGGTGAATGGTTGTGTAACCAGATGACTGAGACGATGATTAGTAGAGAAAACCAACGCACAAGATGAGATTGCATTACTGCGTTGTATCTTCAAAGAAAATTTACAATGGCACATTTCATCACATCTTGCTCTCATGACGTGCCCCCTTTCTCGTTAAGTTCTTTTGTCTGAAGCCTCTTCTCCGTGTTTATGTAGTTGAGTAAACCAAGCTCATGCTCGATTCCACTAGGCAATAAGACTCATCAGTATGTTATGTTTATAGTACTTGAATCAGCTGAATGATTCTTCTGCAATTTCTTTGCCATGACATGTCAATTAGACTGTATTATCACTGGGATATGAACTGCTTAAGGTAGAGGCAGTGGCGTTGCAGCAAGGATCATCTTTAAATAAGGTTTTGAATGCCTACCGTAGTAGCCTATATACATCAAGATAAAGAAAAAACCATGACGTGCTCCCTCATAAGCTATGTGTTGATACTTACAAAGAATTGGAGCAGGCTTTCATCCGATCTTCTGTTTGATGCAGTTACCATGCAAGCACAGCAGGTAGCTCCACCTGTCCTACAGTGCAGAGACAAGTTTTGGATACAGGTGAAGGGGACATTACGGCTGACATGGTAGTTTTTCCTGCTATATGTTCCCTAATCTTTCGGGGCAAGTAACTTGAGAAATTTTCTTTTAGATTTTTAGTTAGATAAAGAAAGTTGTAATTACATAGAGGAGAGGAAGATAAAAGTAGTCCTCGCCAGTCTAGCGGAATCACCATCATTGCTGCCAGATTATGGAGACCGGAAGCAAGATTCATCTTCGAGTCTACCATCCGAAGGATGTCTCACCTGTTGGAGTCGAAAATGCGTTGCCTTTTCTCAAGGTATGATGATCGGAAAACATCTATATATCCCTTCATTTGCCTTATGGATTGAGATGGCATGGCATCTAATATATGCAATGGGGCTTTGACACAGCCTTGGCTAGGCTGCCTGTCATTTATATGTGAATGGAAATCAAGTTGCTGCATGTCATCTATAAATTGATCAAACTTTTTGTAAATTAAATGGGAGTGTATCGGATAGCTTTTTTCTCACATTATCCACATGTGAATCCATATCTCTGTCTTGTGAAAGATTGGAAATCATAGCATATGACTTCTACTCTCGCTCTTATTATCTAGAAGGATTGTCTTTTAATGGCAAGATCCTGAGGGGTTGGACGTGATAGAAGAATTTAAGGAGTAAAAATCAACACTCAACATGGTGATTCAAAGTTGAAAGAGGACAGACTTCTTCCCTGGTTGATTTGAACTTAGGTCAATTTTCTCTAGTAAGGTCATTGGGAGGACGGTTTCCCTTCCACTACACAAGCCACCCCTCATTGCCCATTTTATACAGATAAGAGAGGAGACATATGGCCCCGTTTGGTTCGGCTTTGTGGGAATGCCCTTGGCCAAATGCAAATATCTTTGGGGTAAAGGAGTTTTCGGGAATGCTTGGACGTTTGGCAAATTGGGCATTGGAAAGTGACTTTGGTGTAAATACCGTTTGGTAAACCCAACATTTTCAAAGGGCTTTCATTTTATTTTTATTTTAAATCCATTGAAACTCAATTCAACGGCGGGCCAACCACCGGTGACCAGATTTGACCGCCGGCGAGGCTGGCCAAGGTTTAGAGAACCTAGATCTGGCCGCCGGCCAGGCTGCCTGAGGTCGCGCGACCTCAGGCGGCGCCGCCTAGGCCTCGCCGGCGGCCAGATCTGGGTCCGCACGACCCAGGCAGGCGTCGCCTGGGTCGCGCGAACCCAGGAGACGCCGCCTGAGGTCGCGCGGCGTGCAACCTAGGCGGCGTAGCTCGGGTTCACCGCGCGACCTCGGGCGACGCCGCTGGAGGTCGCGCGGCCGCCCGAGGTCGCGCGGCGAACCCAAGGGACGCCTGCCTGGGTCGCACGCCGCGCGACCTCAGGCGGCGTTGTTAGGGAAATCCCTTATGATGTTTTGAAGATGACAAAATAAATCAAAGGCTACTAACATATTTGATGGTTGAGTAATAGGCCATGCAGATGTTAGAACATGTAGAGGATATTATCAAAGTCCGAAGACCGTCGACTCAAGACTCAAAGTCTCGAAGATGTTAGACTCAAGACTCAAAGTCCGAAGGCTGTTAGACTCAAGACTCAAAGTCCGAAGACCGGACTTTAGTGTCAAAGTCTGTTCTACATCAAGTCCTGTTTCACTCGACAAATTCCAGATCGAACGTGAATGATGAACCGTAAGACGTACTCTATGCGAAGCTAAACCGGGTACGAACCTTAAAGCTAAATCTGTTTAGAAGCAGATATGTTCGACTCAGATTGTAAAGTCTACAGACTCATATTGTAAAGTCTACGGACCCAGATTGTAAAGTCTCAAGACTCATATCGTAAAAAGTCTAAAGACTCAAACTTTACATCAGATTCAATGAATCGTAACTCAAGCCCAATCATATAACGGCTAGTGATCCGGTTTGGATTCCACATCAAGATTGATTTGATTGAAGACAAGAACTTTCTATACGAAGAAGCTTTACTTATGGAAACCAAGATTTCGTTTGTATGGGCGATCGGAATCATTTTGGGATTCTACCTTTGTCACTCAACGGCTACCAAATCTTCTAGATACAGAGCTGTCCAATGGGTATATTGGAATACGATTCTCCGGGATACCGTCCAACGGTAGTTTGGAAGTGGAGGAGTATTTAAGAAGATGAAGGACCGATGAGCAAGTAAGAGACGAGCGTAGAATTTATAATTCCAAAGTCCGAGCGACTTTAGATCATATACTTGTCTCTTGAGAGCTTAAACGTTTGTAATCGTGAGAGAAATACCAAGAGAGTGACTTAGTGAGATAGTGTGATCTACTAAGTGTTTGCACTCGGAGTTGTAATCTCTTGTTGATTGCATAGTGGAATCCAGCTAAGAAGGCTGTTATCGTGGGAGAGTGGACGTAGGCTTGGATTAAGCCGAACCACTATAAATCTCGTGTTCTTATTCTCTTCCCTAACTCCTTTATTTTATTCATACTAGCACTCTCAGGCGTCGCCTGGGTTCACGCGACCCAAGCGACGCCGCCTGGGTCGCGGGTCCCGCCACCCCGGGCGGTGGTCACCGGGGACGCGGGACCCCCACGCGGTGGTGGCGGCTGCCGGGGAAGCCGAACTCTCGGCCGGCGGGGAAGACGAAGAACAGTAGTCGACGAAGAGGGAAGGAGGAGGAAGAAGATGAATAGTAATCGATGAACAGTAAACGGGCATTTCCAAAATGCTCAATGCTCAAAGCTGGTCCTCCCCAGCATTGGGCTTTCAGCATCGGGAATGCTGACATTTAGCCAAGTAGCTTTCGAAAATGGTTGCCAAACACCAAATATTTTCCCCAAGGGGCTTTCGAGGCCGAAAGCCCCTTGGGAAAGCCCAACCAAACGGGGCCATAGTAGGGGAAAAACTATTAAAAGAAAGAAAAAACTTATAACAACCATAGGTGTTGAGTTGGCAAAATTGTAAATTCAATCGTAAACTTATTATATGAATTAAAATTCAATCTTATATATTTCAGTTGTAGTTTGAAACTTTTGAGTAAAAATGCAATAAAGTCCTTTTTGGTAAATTCGCCTAACAGTTTTTATGTGGCAATTCAGTCATCACTGGCCATTTTATTTGTAATGACAATAGCATCTCTAGACTACGTCAGATTTTCTTTTCTTTTTTTCGTTTCCTTTCCTTCGTTTCCATAGCCATCCACAGTTAATGGCATTCTTTGCTGCGGCACCGTATACAATCCTCGATAACAGACTAGCTAGATCTAAGCGAGATGGCTCGTCAGCCATCCAAATCTAGGCTTGCCAGCGAGCCACCAAACCTTTAGACATGGAGGGTTGGCCAGTGGCCATCAAATTCGCTGAGATCTGGACGGCCACAGGCTCAACGGCCATGGATGAGCTCGACCACTCCTCTTCCATGGCCGTGGAGCTTGGCTAGATCTCAACAGCCTCGAACTCGAGGCTCATTGAGGACTAGCGGAGAGAGAAAATAGAGAGACGGGTTTTGGAGATGAGGCGAGGTGCTGTTGACCGTGTGGAGGGACCGATGCGAACGTCAGGCCGTCCATCCTAGACTAGGTCGATGGCCATGAGAAGCTCGTCGACTCCGGATTTGGAGGTATGCCAAATTTGGTTGAGCTGAACGCCATGCTTCAAGCTGAGCGGCCATGGAAAGCCATGGAGCCCGATGGCCATTGAGGCTGACCGTCAAGCCTCCACTTTTGGAGGCGCCAGGTCTAGATGAGCCGTGACCGTTGTTAGAGGTCAACTTGGGAGAGAGCGGGACTAGGCAAGGGCAACGGCTTGTGGAGTTTGAGCAGGGAGGATTTGATTGCATTTTCACTCAAAGGTTTAAAGCAATATTAATTTAATTAAAATATTTTGGAATGAATTTGAATTTGTACAATAGGTTTATAATTGAATTTGCGATTGTCCTAGTTGAGTGACAATGTTTCCACGCCAAAGAATGATAACATTTAGAAGAATAATTATTTTCAGAAGCTAAAAAATCTTGTCCTATTTTCTGAGAGATTTATTTGAGAAAAATGGTTCTTTAGGAAGTGTTGAACAGATAAGTATATATACACCATAGTTCTGAAGCGTAAAGTACCATATTATTCCTCCATTTGGATGTAATGATTATAAAATCTCATTAGAGGCTAAGAGCAAAAATTGGTTTATTAGAAGGAAAATCAACAATGACCATATGCATGCAGAGTTTGCGATGTTCGTTTCTCTTCACTGTCATTTTTCTTTCTGCCTTTCCCCTTCTTTTGAGCTTTCAAAGAAAATAATAGCAACTACGCATTCTTGACTTTGTCACATTCGAAGTACGTTGTGATATCACATTGAGACAGCGACGGTATCTGTTGGAGTCGACACCTAATGCAACCCACAAATGTTGACGAATTGAAGTCGGCAAAGATAGAGGAGAAAAGTCCAAGATGTTCTTCAAGCATTTTCTGAAGAAAGAAGAAAATAACAAGCAAGAGGAAGTCAACAATTGTGGCTTTACAAAAGATGAAGAACGTGTACAGCTAGCAAAGAAATGCCAACTGTATAGGTCTTGGGCGGTGGCTGTCAACTTTGAAAGAAAGGACTGAACGTGAACAAGAAGGAAAGTTTCTATGGGGGGAATCCCTCCATAAAAGGGTTATGAATCATTCTTGTGAGAGTGTGTGGGGGTTAACCCTCCACCATTTGAGTGTGATAAGAGAAAAGATTATCTTGAATGTCATACTTGTACTGCAATTTAGTATAACAAGTGTCTGAATTGTCTATTACAATTCTCTTGCGTTACCACCAAAACGCTTCTGCATACCCTACAAATAGTATCAGAGGAAAAAGTTGCGCACCCTACCATATCACCATGTCTAGCAAACTAAGATAGTTCTTGTGGTTCTTACATATATATTTTCTTAAACAAAAGTTTCTTAAAAAAGGACGGACAGAGTGTCCCCAAAACCAGGTTGATATGGGAAAACCCTAAAAATGAAAAAAAGAGGAAGGTATGTTCATATGACATGCGCCGAAAAAGTGATTCACAATCAACCATATTAACATTTCCATCAATACAAATAACTATCAATATCACTAGTATACAAATACATACAATTAATCGGCATACACTTGATAGTTCCATAAATGATGTTGGTACAACATTGACAAAAAAAAAAAAATAAAAATGTTGGTACCTGTAAAATAGAAACAATGTTTATAATCTATTATGAGTTTATGATGCTAAAATGGTTGCCAGCAAGCGCAGCTGAAGTATCTTAAGAACATTGATTTTTTGGTAATATCAAAACCTTGGGTAAGAATTCAAACAGCCACCAAACTGCAGGATGCTTATTTAAATTTTGCCCATCAAGTAAAAGGGTGTGTATAAGTGTGCATCAGTAATTAAATATGAACTCAAAAAGGAGAGCCGAGGGCTAAATCTCTAGAACCAAACTTAGAAAGGGACAATTTTCGTTCTCGAGATCTAAGAAGGGACAACCTTTTATCGGAGCGGTGTGGCTGGGCTTGGGAGACCATCATAGCACGTGAAATGTTGATAATTCTATTTTTTCTTTTTTATTCCTCAAAGCTAGTGCAACGTGAACATTGTTTAGGAAATGCCAGATGAAGGACGGTGGCCTTTTATGATTTCGAGAGGGTATTCTTTGGGACACTTTTATGAAGTTGCTGTCGAATGTTATCAAATAAAGGCAAGCTGGGGAAAAAACAAAGTGTGCACCGTGCACTGTGAATTGTGAGCCCCGAATCCTTGAGATCGGAGAGTCCCTTGGCTTCTTGTACTTACTCCATCCTGATCTTGAGCGTTAGGTCTCATCTCTTCTATAGACTAATGCTCTCACAATGCCTGCTTGGCGGAGAAAAGTTCCGAGACTGTTAGGGCGCGTTTGGTAACGATTCTGTTCCCGGGAGCTGATTCTGATCAGAACCGATTCTTTTTGATTCTCGTTCCTGAACCGATTCTAAGCAATTTAAGCCGTTTGGTAATTGTCCAAAATTTCTGATTCTCGAATAGAATTGTGTTTGGTACCGTGTTCATTAATTCTCGTTCCAAATCAATTTCTTTTAATTTTTAAATAATTTTTTTACTTTTTTTTCCTTTGTTTTCTTTTTTTTTTTCATTTTTTCATTTTTCTCTTTTCATTTTCCTTTTTTTTTTTTTTTTTTTTTTTTTTTTTTCCTTTTTCTTTTCTTTTTCTCATCTTCTTCTTCTTCTTCAGCCGGTCGCCGGACCAGCGACGGGGCCAGACGAGGGCCTGGCGACCTCAGGAGCGCCGCCGCCCGGGCGAGGCGGGCCCTCGTCGGCCGAGCCTCGCCTGCAGCCGGCGAGGCTTGCCTAGCCCCGCCGAGGCTCTGGCCGAGCTGATCCGGGCGAGGCCGAGCCCCACCGGCAGTGGCGTGCCGACCTCGTCGGGCCGGGCGAGGCTCGGAGCCACCGGCGGGGCCGGGCGAGCCTCGCTCGGCCACCGGTGGGGCCGGGCGAGCCTCGCCGGCCACCGGTGGCCGGGCGTCGCGAGGTTCGCCCGGCCCCCGCCCGGCCCCCCGACGAGGCTCGGCCGCCGGGTCTGGCGAGGCCGAGCCTCGCCGTGGCGCGGGCTCGCTCGGCCCCGGAGGCCTCGCCCGGCCGAGCGAGGCCCGCTCGCCACCGGCGAGGCTCGGCCTCGCCCGTATCCTGGGAGGTCGAGCTCGCCCAGGTGGTCGGGCAAGCCTTCGGCGAGCTCGCCGGTGGTGGCCGGGCTTGCCTCCGCGAACTCCCCCGGACCTCGCCGGTCCGGCGAGCCTCCGGCGAGCTCGCCGACCGGCGGTGGCCGGCGGTGGCGCGGACGGCGGAGGCCGGCGGTGGCGGCGGACGGCGGCGGCCGGCGGTGGCGGACGGTGGCGGGCGATGGTTCGTTGAGCAAAAGAGAGAGAGCCACTTTTGTGATTCTTTTTTCTCGATTGAGTAATCAAGAATCAACTTTTTTGATTCTAAATTCTTGTCCAAAACTCGATTCTGGGGAACAAATTTGTTAGGGAACAAAAATTTACCAAACACGATTTCGAGCCAAAACCGATTCTCGGGAACAAAGAATCGGAATTTGGCACTGTTGGGATGGTTACCAAACAGCCCTTAGTATATTGGAAAGTGGAGCGGCACATCTCTTGGACCAACATAAAAAAGAACCACTTTTCAAGCTTAGATCTCGAGAGGAATCATTTTTCCCCTCATAATCGTAGCCTATGAAGTTGGAGCCCAGTGCTAATACAAGAATCATTCAATGTAGATATCTTTAATTTTGAAATGCTGACAACGATGGCATGTGCCTGTCCTATTTTATGGGGTAATTATAGAAGAAGCTAATACTCTTATGTCCATTCTTCCCTAGATAGAGCAGAATCTCAACAACCATGACTCAATTATTGAACAAACAAATTATATCGGAAGCATCCACGAATTTGCTATTGCCCCTTATATTATTCATTAGATGTTGAATAACATCGAACCACGCTATTATTTGGTTGTACATCATATAAGTTCCAAACCTTATATATTGTTAACTTTGTCAATGCCCAATCATGTTGCAATATTATATTGAAACAGTACCACCGTATAATCTCATGTGGCATGTTTGATCATCTCGGAGCTTCTAGTTGCTGTGTCACAATCGACTATATTAAAAATTGGAACACTCGATTGATACAAATAATTATCAATATCACTAGTAAACAAATACACGCAATCATCCGGCATACATATAGTTGCATAAAATATGTTTGTATGTTACTGACAAATAGACGTTGAAACGATGTTAATAATTTGCTAAAAATTTAAGGTAATGAAATAGTAATTTTTTTGGGAAGTTACAACCATTAACTTGCATCACTAGTAAAAAATATGTAAGGAGCCCGTAACCTACTAGAGGTACAACCCACCCACTTGCCAAGCAAACAGCCTCGTAAGTGCAAGAATATTTCAAGTAGGTAAATCCATTGTTTCATTAGTATTTACTCACAATAAAATTGCAACTCATAAAATCGAAACAATAATATAGTAAGGATTTATATTGGTAAAATAGTTATTTGTTCATAGTTACAACCATTAACTAAGACTACTAACAAAGCATGTAAGCAACTCGTAGTTTACTCCCAAAAATACTCGCCCACTTATATAAGCACACGATTGCTTGTAAGTTACAAGAGTATTTTCCATAAAGTAAATCAATTATCTTAACACCATATTTGGATTTAGAGGGGGTAAAATAGTTATTTTATTTGTAAGTTAGAACATCAATCGAGACTATAATAAAGTATGTGAGCATTCATAATCTACAAGCGAAAATACTAACCAATTTGTAAAATCTGAAAGAAAAAATGGTAATCCACTATTTGGTTTGAGGATGAAAAATTTGATAACTTTCTAAAATTGACTAGACTCACAAGTTATCAGTTAATTTTTACTTGCCAGTGATACTTCAAGTTCATAATTGGTTCTTTAAATCTAGCATACACTAAGCAAAACTCCATTTTTGGCTAACGGAATTTTAGAAATGTGTGAGATTTCAAACTACAACTATCCCATAACACCAATTGCTCTGGTTAATTTTTTGATCCATTCTAGAGAAAGTGGCGGTCATATTTGCAGAAGTGACATTAAGAAGAAATAATTTATGTTGTAGAAACTCGAGAAGAGTGAAACTCTTCTTTTTTGAAAAAATGCTATGCATTGTGTTACGTCAAATGAGAACATGTTCACGTTCTCTCCTTGAGACTTAAAACTCCTAGGGAATAATTTATGTTCTCAAGATTCGAGAAGAGAAAGTGTTTTTTTTTCCCTTTAAATGAAAACTTTGCACTATGCTATGTTAATGTTCTTCCCAGGAGATTTAAAACTCCTTAAGATGTTAAAACTCCCCTTGAGATTGAACACGCCAATGTTCATGTGCATTGTCAACTTTGACAGGCTAGATCGATGCTGCAATGAATCATTCTTATTAAACAATTGTAGCATACTGGCCCACGACTCTTTGCATATTTAGCTAATCTCGGCTACTAAGTTTAATGACCTACAGAGATATCCATTATTTGTGAGTAAGGGGCTTCTAAACATTTTCCATCTCTGGCCGCCACTACTTTTGCTTATATGTTGTTCGGTATTTCTTGAAGATCATATCAAGTAAATCAATGGAGGGGGGCGTAGAAACACAACATACCTATAAAAATGATGGAATAGAAGGGAGTGCTTCTTTTACTCACGCTGTGACGAAGGTCGTGGAATGGTTAATTCATCAAGATATGCATATGAAGTATTCTTGAGCTTTCGAGGAGAGGATACTGAGCAGGTTTTACTAGCTTCCTTTACACTAGTATGATAGATGCAGGAATCTGCATTTATAAGGATGACAAAGAGCTTAACGAGGGGGTAGAATTTGGCCCGGAACTTCTCCAAGCAATTGATCAATCAGAGATTTCAATACCTATACTTTTGAAAGGTTATGCCTCTAGCGTATGGTGTCTCAAGGAGCTAGTCCAGATGGTTGAGTGCCACAAAACTAGGGTACAAAAGATCATGCCCATTTTTTATGATGTGGCACCTTGTAAGTTTGACACCAAAATAGGGGTTATGGAGAGGCCTTTCTTTCACATGAAAAGAAGAATCGATATGACGAAGAGACTATGCATCGTGGAAGGGCTGCTCTAAGTGCGGTTGGGGCAATAAACGGGTGGGATCTCGCACAACAAGACCAACAGGTGACTACCTCTATCACTCCATTTGATGTGCCTTGTACCATTAAAACTTTTAATGTGGTTCAATTGGTTTCTTTTCTAGATTTGTGTTAGCTTTGTTGAAATTGAATTTTACTGCAGAAATCACATGAAATAGTGGTACAATCCCAATTTTGTCCTTTTTCATTCCAAATAACTTTTTTTTTTTAGTTAAGGTCATTCATTAACCATATGTGCCAACGCTAATTCATTTACAATGGAGTAAATCCTTGTAGAAAGAATTTTGAATTGGTCTTTAGTTTTCACTTTGGTCCTGTGAGAACATAGTTTGGTTTAATATAGTTTTCTAACTCATTGCCACTTGACCTCCAACAAACACTAGGGAAGAAGGTGAGATCGCAAAAACAATTACCCATAAGGTTTTCAATGAGTTGAAGAAGGCTTATTTGGTCGTATCGAACAACTTGGTTAGTGTGGACTTCCATGTGGATAAGATCATGAAAAAGATAGGTGCTCGCACAATTGAAACACGGATTGTGGGAATTCATGGGATGGGTGGCGTTGGAAAGACAACAATTGCAAAATTAATCTACAATGAGCTTTCCAACAAGTACAACAATTGTTGCTTCCTTTGCAACATCAGTGAAACGTCAAAGCTTAAGGGCATTTGTTCCTTGAAACAATAGCTCATCTCTGACATCCTTAAGATGAAATGGATAGATATTAGAAATATTGATGAAGGGATTAAGATCATTAAAAAGAGGTTGTCTGATAAAAAAGTCTTGCTTCTTCTTGATTGTCGCGACCTACCCTCGGGGGGAGGGAACGGGTTTAGGGGTATTGCCCAAAGGACGGGCCTAAGGCCCATGATTAGGCGCGAGCTCTCCCAAGCCCATACCCCGCGTGACATTGTGATATATTTTAGGAATTTTGCATAAAAGGAGTCGCCACTAACCTATTGGGATTGTAAAACCAAGTGAGACGTAGGAGCGTGTCTCACTTCCTACGCAAAGGAGAATTTAGGTTCGGGACTTGATTACACTAATTAACCAATTAGTGCCCTTTCTACCTAATCTTGTTCGTTTTAACAAAATGATTTTTTGCCGCGAATTTGGATTGATTTTATATTTATCCACTAACATGTGAGGTGATCATGCATGTACGCAATCATTAAAGTAATAATCATAACTACCAAGATCCTAATTGCAATAAGATTAAACACATGCAATCAAACATAATTAAATATGCAAATTAAACATGCAACATAATTAACATACGAGCACATAAAAGTCTAATTATGCTAAAATGGCAATACATGGCAAATCCTAATCAAATCCCATCATTTTTGGATTTTCGAAATTTTTAATTTTTAATTTTTAATTTTTTTTTTATTTTTTTTTAATTTTTTTAATTTTTAATTTTTTTTAATTAATTTTTTTTTTAATTTTTAATTTTTTTAATTTTCGAAATTGTTTTTTTTTAAATAATAAAATAATTTTTGGGACCGGGCCGGTCCAACCCGGCCTGGGTTCGGCCCGGTCGACGCTGATCGGGTTCGGTCCAACAGGCCCAAGTGGGCCCGAAGCTTGGGCCCAGCCCAAGAATTCCCCTCTCCTCTCTTTTTAAAAGAGACAGGCCCAAAAGCCCAATCTAATTTTCTTAAAATAAAACTCATAAGCCCAACTAAACCTATAAGCCCAGAAGTTCAAAAGCCTAAAACCAGCCCGTATTATTCGAAACCCTACCCGATTGGGATCCACGACCGACCCGGTTCTGACCCGGTTTGCATCTTCTTCCCCGAGGTTTTTCGCGGCTCCGAGGGGGACGGCAGGGACGCCGGTGACTTAGCTGTGGCGGTGGCAACAGCAGCAGGGACGGCGACGGTGTCGCGAGTAGAGGCACAGCAGGGGCTGCGTCGGGTCACGGCTGAAGAGCGGCATTGGGCGGAGACGTTAGGTCGTCGCGGCTGCAACAGGCGCCGGAGCGACGGCTTCTCGCGTTGAGGCGGGGCGCGTCGGTGGTGACGAGGGCGGCAGCTCGGACGCTCCTCGGATGGGCAGCACAGAGGCAGCGAGCAGCCGGAGTCGCGGGTGTTGCTGGCGGAACAGCGACGCGGCGTCCGGCAACGGAAGCAGTAGATCGTCGGGGGCTCGGCTACTGCGAGTCGCGGGCAGAGCAGATGCGGAGCGGGACCAGCAGAGGCGGTATCGCGACTTCAGGGGCGCGAAGCAGTGGTGAGGTTCGGTGGCTCAGCTGAAGACGTTAAGTTGCAGGCGGTGGGTCGTTGCGGGCGGAGGCGCAGAGGCAGCGGCGCCTGGCTTCGAGGCGGGGCGCGACAGTGATGGCGGATGCCTGGCGCTTCGGTAGCCACGGCGCGAAGGATGGGCGTCAGGCAGGAGGGCGGCGGCCGAGACGACGTCGGATTGAGGCGACGAGGCCTCCTCGCCCCTCGGCCGCCGTCCTCCTCTCCCCCTCGAGCTCTCTTTCTCTCTCTGTGTTTTTTTTGTTCTTCCTTCGTCTCTCTCCAGCTCCCTCTCTTTTCCATCTTCAGCTCTAATTTTCCTCGGTCAGTCCAACCTCCTTGCCTCTATGTATGTCTGCTGTCAGTTTTCTCCTTGGGACCGAGTTCAATCTATTTTCAGCTACAACAATTGCAGGTTTTCTTGGACTTCGTCAACTGCAGGAGCTGCCACGATGCAGCCAAGTGTTCATTGCTTCCATTTTTTTTGAAATCGCAGTTGTTGATCCTCTGCAGATCCTTCTTCGGCTTCCTCATGTTCTGTCTTCTGTTCTGTTTCTTTCTTTTTTGCAGGTCTTCGAAGACGACACAGAGGGAAGAAGACCCTCGCTCGTGGGCTGAAAGGGAAAAAGGGGGGTTGGGTTGTTGTTGTTTCTTTGTTTTTGTTTTTGTTTTTTTTTTAAATGACTAATTCCTAATTCCGTACACAATTAAATCATAAGAGAAAAAATGAAAAATTTAGGTGTCAACATTGATGATGTTGAAGAAAAGGATCATATGGATGCACTTGTAGGTAAGCGTGATTGGTTTGGTGAAGGGAGCAAACTTATTATTACTACAAGAAGGAAAGATATTATCCATGTCCCAGAAGTGGACTGGAGCTATGAGCTTATGGGCTTGGATCCGGATCTATCTCTTCAACTTTTTAGCAAACATGCCTTTAGAAGAGATTCTCCTATAGACAAGTTTAAATGAAGTTTACCTAGAAAATAAACTAAATAAGAGGAAAGATAAAATTCTAAACCTTGCCATGTTGAATACTTTCGTCTCTTCATCCAAATAAAGAGAGACCCATCATATCCTTTCTTCTCCCGAGAAGGAGTAAGACCAGATGCGAAATGCTAAAATCAAGGTGGACAAATGTGTGTCTCAAGCGTGAAGCGGAAAAGGATAAAAGCAAAGCAAGAATTTGTACTCCGTCCCACTTTTCCTTTGAAGTTTAAATTGTAGCTCGTTTCTTTTGCAAGAAAAACCGCAAAGTGGATTATCTCACTTCTTGGATCCTAAAAGTTGGGGTAAGTATACTATCAGTGCCAAAAGTTGTGTATAGCGCTCACGTTGGTGTCAAAAGTTTCTGTCAGATCACTTAAGTGCCAAATTGGAGAAAAAACGATCACTTTGGTGCCACCGGCGAGAGATTCCAGCCAAAATGATTACGTGGCTTTTATATTAAAAAAAAATCGACATGGCTTTTAAACGACGTCATTTTCCGTCCTCCTTAAGAAAATGACGTCGTTTTGCCGTCCTAAGTGGATGGCCTCACAAAAACGACACCGCACAACTCATTTGGGGATTTTTTTTATTTTATTTGGGGATTGAAATTAGGGTTTTTTTTGTCCGATCCTCGCCCAACGCCGACCTAGTTCGCTCGGCCGCCATCGCTCGGTGCGTGAGGTTCCTACACTTGAGCGAGATCAACACGAGCGCGTCATCGCCGATGCTCAACGACTTGTGGTCGCACTTGAGCGCAAGCTTCATGACCAAGTCGAACCACACAAACAGCGTCGGGACCGCGTCCAGCAGCTCCGAGTGGGTGTGGAGGGCGAGCCTCTAGCGGCTCTGGCCTTCGATCATGAGCCAGCGGCGGCACACGAGGGAGCACCAGCCCTGGTCGCTGGAGCCTAGGTACTAAAAGACGCAGGCCAGGCACTCGTCGGGGAGATCAGAGATGGAGAGGGAGAGATCGGGGACGACGCACTCATCGGCAACCTCCCTGAGCACTGGCCAGATCACGGCCTTCGACTTGGCAGTCGAGTGGCCATCGTTAGGGTCGGCATTGGGGTCAGAGCCGTGGCTGCCGAGCGCGGGGGCCATCGAGGACGGCGATTGGCCCATCGCCGGCGGAGGGAAGATTCAGGAGGCTTATCTTCTCTCTCTCTCTCTCTCTCTCTCAATTTGGGGATTTAGGGTTTTGAATTGGGGGAGAGACACCAAACGGCATCGTTTTGTTGTTTAAATGCTTATTGTACTATTCGGCGAGCCACATCAGATTCAAAAATTAATAAAAAAAGTACCACGTCGGATTTCCGGCCAACTAGATCGGCGTTGGCACTGAAATGATCGTTTTTCAAAAGTTTTGGCATTTAAGTGATCCAAAATAAAGTTTTGGCATCAAAGTGAGCACCGTACACAAGTTTCGGCACTAATAATGTACTTACCCCCTAAAAGTTGCTAAGTCAAATTTTCTTTCAAAAGCTTAAACTTTGACTCTAAAAATTGCAAAGTTCAGATTTTTAAGTTCGTCTCTATCCAAGCAAGACGTCAATTCATCTTAGACCATACTTTGATGGAACATATTTTTTGGTTACCATATAAGTTTGGGATTTTTATGATAAAAATACAATTTGGATAATTGGTAATATGGTAAATATAAAGGTTAGGATTTTTTATGGAATCGCACACTCAATGTCATCAAATTTGCTGCCAACCCATTGCCATCACTAGCCCTCAACTTCATGCATCAATCCACTGGCAAGTTAACGCCTCACCCACTCAAGTCTATCCTCTACGCCTTCATTTCTTTTTCTTTCCGCACAAATCTCATGACCTATGTCCATGGAATGCGTGACTGACAGAGGTCGCTAGCCTCGCATGGCCACAAATCTGTGGTTGAATGGCCGTGGTGTCGGGGCTTGACTTGGTTAATGATATTGCTAGTATAAACACCTAGAGGGGGGGTGAATAGGCGTACAAACAATTTTTCTTGAATACGGAAGCAATTCTCGACAGATTGAAATACGATTGAAGTAAAGAGAGTAAGGAAGAGAAAATTAAACACAGGATTTATAGTGGTTCGGATTATTCCAATCCTACGTCCACTCTTCCGCACCGACCCACCGGCTGGATTTCACTATAATCAAAAGAGAAGTTACAGCACAGCTTTGCCTTGATTCCACGGTGTAGATGTTCTACCACACTTCCTCAAGGTCTCTTACAAGTATAGACTCTCTTTTGTATACAAGTATTCGCTCAAGAGATTTATCTAAACAAGTGGGAGCTTCGAGACTTTGGAATTTTTCTATCGCGCACCCGCTAAAACAACTAAGAACATCTTCCTTATATACTCCTTTATGCCATCATACCCGTTGGCACTTACCAAAGGAATTCCTCGAATCTAACCGTTGGACGAGTAATCAATTAGGAAGATTGTTCGAGTTATTAAAGGAACATGTTGATAGCCCATCAATCTGTTCGCCCATACAATCAGGATCTCGGTTTCCATAAGTAGAACCTTCCAATAATATATAGACAACCATCGAATCTTCAGTCATTGAATCAATCTTGATCAATCAAAGGATTCGATATGTCTTCTCCAGCCATGAGATCTTCTCCCGGATGATAAGGTTAAATCCCGAACACACCACTTAGTTTTGGATAACCTTTCTTCAACGGATTCGAGACTCGTCAATGAGGATAGACTTTGAGTCTTGAGTCTCTGGCTGTCCGGAAGTCTTCGAGACTTTAAACCGACGAGTCCGCAGACTTTCAGACTAGACCGAAGGATACGTTTTGTCAACTTCAAAACTCTTCATGAGGATTTCTCCAACAGTTAATTCGCTTAATTTTTTTAGGAACGAAGAGTGGCCCTAGTCTCCATTTATCATTAAAGTCAATACCCAAAAAGAAAAGGATAAATATATTCCTCGCCAAGAGGGCATTTGGGTATTTTGGCAGCAGCAAAAAGACAAAACGCAATTGATAGGGGAGAGAGGCGAGGAGTTGGCAGAAAAGTATAGGTGGTCGTGATTTTGGTGGATAGAAAGTAGAGCTATCAACTACCGGTGGTCACATGACTCACATGAGGGGACTGATGATATCGAGTGCATTGAAGCAAGAGCCAATCAATAGAAGAAGATGCTAAATCAATCCAGGGTCATTCGATGGATGAGATGGACTCTATGGAGAATTCACATGATCCATCAGCGCATGAGTCGGGTTCACATGCCCCGGTGTGCGAGCGGGCAAGACCTGCTCGAAGAATAGGAAGTGAAGAGAGGTGTAATCTAGTCCAAATGCCGCATTTGGCAGGGCAACCCCAAAATGATGGATTTTCAGCCCGCGCGTCCGCATTGAAATTGCCATATTTTCTTGAACTTTCTGTTAGGGGTGTGCAAAAGAATTGGGACCCGCCTGGACCGCCTGGAACTGGACCGGAACCGCCCAAAACTAGTGGTTCTTAAGGGAACCGATCCGGTTCCCGATTCCAATTTATGGGAACCGGTGGGTACCAGTCCGGTTCCCGGTTCCATGGGCGGATCCGCCCACCCGCCCACTCGGACCGGACTGGTTATATTATGATAATATATTAATTTTTAATACTAAAAATTCGAAATTAGCAAATCTAAAATTTAGGGCTCTAATTACCATCTTATCTCAATTCACTACTTTCCTACTCCATCTCGTCTTTCTCAGTTCAAAATCTCCCCGAGCTCCCCCTTCCTTTCGATTCATCTCCAAATCTACTCATCTCCTTTCGAGTCCTAGTCCGAACTCGGTGAAATAATGAGTTGATTGTCTTTTCCTCCCTCGAACTTGAACTCTCTCTCCACTTCATCGCCACCTCCGCATTCACTGTCACTATCGTCCTCTTCATTGTTGGGCTCGTCCCACTTCTACCTCCCCTCTTCCTCCTCTCCCTCCTCAAGCTTCTCCCCATCATCCTCATCTTCGGGGACTGGCAAACTCCAAGTCTAAGAACGGCTCATCGTCCCCGTTGTCCTCCTCATTGTCGGTCTCAAGGGAGGAGGGGGAGACAGCGGAGGCAGTGGCGAAGATGGTGGTGGTGGTAGGGATGGAAGCGGAGTGAGGGTCGCGATCGCCGCCGCCGTGGACACCGCCGCGATGCTAGTACTTGAGGAGAATAAAGCTACCATAGTCGAGAGAGCCTGAATAAGCAGATTTGGGGAGGGCGAAAAGGGGAAGGCGTGGAGGTTGGACCGATTCTATGGATCCACCCGGGAACCAGACCGGACCGATGGTCTGGTTCCTGGGTGGATCCATGCAACTAGTGAGCAATTCTCGGTCCCTAACTTCTATTGTATTTTTCAGGTTTGGAGAGCACGAAAAACGGAAGGGTCATTTTCCCCAAAACAGCCCCGATACTTTTCCCCGACTAGGACACACCCCTATCCCAAAAGTGACCCTATAATTATGTACAAGCAAAGCTGTGAGTGGGTCCCGTGCCCTGTCATTCCTATAATTTTGTGGGCAATGGCATGGGCATGTATCGCGACACGGTGTTGTCAAGTAATTTAAAGGAAGAAGGAAGATGCAATGGACATCGTGCGGTTCCCTTTCAGGGTGAAAGCAAACTCCACAAAGACTATATTATTAAAATACAAACTGGCCCCCGACTCTCAGCATGATTAGCCAATCCTGTCTTCTACATTTAATGACCCACAGAGATCTCCATTTGTAATTCTGGCTTCTAAAAGTGATTTTGATTTCACAATGTGCTGTACTGATTTTGCTGCTATACAGTTCGAATTTTTTTTCTTTGAGAGAAGATCAAGAGAGATAAATGGAGAGGAGGCAATGCTTCATGCATTCACCATGGGATTGACTGTCATCCGGACCGTGAAAAGCTTATGATATTGTATGGGCCAACTCTTTACGAATAACTTTGATTGTCTAAGGAATGGTCGATAGAAGTTGACTTTGGCTATTTTTGTTTCTATCAATTCTATATCGTAAAACATTAATTGTGAAGTGGCTATTTTTTATCGTGAAATAAGAAATATTTAGTAGCCTCGGAATTGATTTAGAAACTTGAAAAATACTTGCATAACAAATACCATATGTTTAGAAAAACTTTGACATTTAAATAGTCTAGCCAATCATGTCATCAATCAATAGAAAAGTTGATACCGTCTAATTTAATTGAATGAAAAGAACGAAAGTGCTGTATACATTTAGTTTTGCCTTGCATCGAAATAATATCATTAGATTTAAAATCGCATTAGCTACCACTCTAAGAAAGAGAGAAGACAAAACAGCGAACGGGGTGGTGTGAAGACTGAAACATCACAAGATTAGAAGGGCAAAGTCAAAGTCAACGAAGAGTTGGACTACGAACAGTCCATGATTAACCAGCTTGCTTAAGAAGGAATCACACCAATGATTCATTTATTTGGTACTTTGCGCCTCTCAGTCAGACTTCCATAAACGTAAAGATTTTATTAAAAAAATATGTTACCAAGATCACTCTGTAAAATCCAACACTAATTCATAGTTCTCTCATTCACCGCCCAAAAATCACATGATAACAAATCGATGTTCAATTCCCCTATCCATTGATGATTCTATCTTACCATTTCCTTCCATTGAATAACATCATATGAAAACAAACTTCTAGGTTGTGCTTATCTCGCTGAGAATTTTTTGAAGCAGGAAAATGTTCTAGAAAATTCAATCTAAAAAAAAAAAAAAAGTGAACCAAACAAAAAAAAAAAAAACGATTGTGCTGAAAACAAGTTGAAGAAATTGATTTTATCATAATTTATAATAAGTGAATTCATTAGATGTGGCTTGTATAGTTAAAAGTAACATGTAATGACTAATAAACTAGATATGACACCATCGTCATTAATTCTATAATCCATCAAAATAACAAACGATCACAAAGAAATTAGGATAGATATCCGGGAAAATGATTCTTCTTGCCAAGTCATTTTTCTCTAAGCTTATTTATTACTTTTAGCCCATGGTAAACATTTTTATGGATCGAATAGCTTTACGTGATTCAAACACTGGAAATTACATAAACACATTTCCCAAATACGATTTTTTTTCATCAAACTAAGAAGGAAGATCATGAGGGGCAATTCCATTTTTTTTTTTTTTCATTTTTTGGGAAAAATTACTACCCTCCAGAACGAAATTGTATGAGTGTCTGCACGACAACATTGTTGATGAATCCGAACCAAAAAAAGAAGACATTGATAAATTTCAGATTTGTATGCCGATAGACCATATAATCAATATCAATAAAGAGATCCAAAGTGAATAATCATATTCCTTCATATTCTTTTTTGTCCTGAAAAGGAGAAGATCAAAAGTGAAATGCCAAAAAGAAGGTTGACAACATAAGTTCTCAAGTGCATAGAGAAAAAGGAAAAAGCAAAACAAAAATATATTCCATCCCACTTTTGCTAAAGTTAATATTCTATTTTCACGAATGATAATTATTATTTATATTACTGGAAGTAATTAATTAATGAAGACTGAAACATCACTGGATTAGAAGGGCAAAGTCAAAGTCTACGAAAACTTGGGCTACCAACTGTCAATGATGAACCAACTTTGCTCCGAGAAGGATTTACACCCATGAATGAACCAAGTCTCCGAAGACTTGGACGACCAAAGGCACACGCTAAAGCATTGGCGGGTCTTCTTTTCCACATTAGGATTGACCCATCTTCTTTTCTTTGCTTTTATTGCTTTATTTCTTTTCATTATCACTTTGCTTTTTTGACGAGATTTTCCTTGGATTCTTGCCGTGAATGATGGTTGTGGTCCCGGTGGGTCAATTACCTTGATAGTTGAATAATTCTTTTTCTTTTTTTCTTTTTTTGCACAGCAGCACTACTCTTTGAGGATACAGATGAGTTGGGGCTTCTATAAGAGGGCAAGAGCCTCAACCCCGAACGCGGAAGGCTTCGCTACTGCTCGTACCACTCCGTCCACCAACCTCCCGGCGGAATCACGACAGACGCAAGCGATCGAGCCTCCAGTAGCTCCAGGTTCGTAGCCACCGTCTATGTTTGTCTTTAGTGTTCCAGCCTGCGGTGGGTTCCAAAATCGTGACGATCCGTCCCTGGTCTTACTAGATTCGCTCGATTTTGGGTTCCATCTGTTGAAACTCTTTAACCCCGCTAAAGCAGACTACACAGGTTGCTTGGTTCTGGTTTTCTATTCTTGAAGATGGCCTGGTTTCTTGACTTCCAAATATTTCACAGTACTGTAGTAATCGTCTGATTGGAGACTTGGCTTCTTGCATCCTGATCTTGAGCTCTCTAGCTCTCATCTCTGCTATTCTTCCATTCATCAGTGTATTTCAAGCTTGAAACCTTCTGGTTGTTGACTGACAAAATATTCGTAAATTACCATTTCTTATGAAATTTTATCAGTGTGATTAGTAAATTACCAAGACTATCTAAATTTTACCACATTCCAATGAAGTAGTAAATTAACTCACTTGAAAGTTTTCATCATTGCTGTAAGTAAAATACCGACATCTTTAGAAATTTACCAACATGCCAATAAAGTAGTAAATTACTGACTCCTACAAAAATTTTCGAGTGTGGTAAGTATATCACCGACACAGTAATTTACAAACATTACATCAAAGTATTAAATTACCCACGTGTTAAATCAATTATCAGCAATATCAAGAATTCACTGACATACGCGTTAAGTGGTTATTTACCAACTCTTATTATCGGAATCATAAATAAATTACCGGCGCATACAAGAATTTAACAACGTTTTAATGAATTAATATATTACCAAATCCTCTGAAATTTACTTACCAGCGCTATATATATATATATATATACCGATATATTAATGAAGGAGTTAAGCAACTCCTATGAAATTTTATCCACGTGGTCAGTAGATTGCCAACTCTTATCATCAATTGGTTTTACACTTTATCTTAAGATGAAGTTGAAAGCAACAGGATCCTTGAATCACATAAGGTGATCAAATCATAAAGGCAGAGTCATGGAGGCTAGATTTAAACTACTTAAACTCATACCCTTGTTCAAATCCAATTCGAACATTGAGCTATACTTGAATAGCAGTGTATCAGTATTTTATCTTCAACTCGAAATTCCTATAGACTAACGGTCTCACCATGTCTGCAAGTCCTTGGCAGAAATTTTTTTGACACTATTAGTATATTGGAAAGTGGAGGGGCACGTCTCTAGGACCAATATAAAACAGAACCAATTTTCAAGCTTAGATATGAGAGGAATCTTCTTCTTCTTCTTTTCATAATAGTAGTCTATGAAGTTGGAGGCCAATGCTAATACAATAATCATTCAGTGTGGACATCTTTAATTTTGAGATGCCTGACAATGATGGCATGTGCCTCTCCTAATTCTATAGAGTAATTATAGAGGAAGCTAATACTCTTATGTCCATTCTTCCCTAGATAGAGCAAACTCTCAACCACCAAGATTAGATTATCAAACAAACAAATTACATTGGAAGCATCCATGAAATTGCTATTGAATCTTGTATTGTGCATTAGATGTTGATATTATAGAACCACGCTATTATTTGGTTGTAAATTATATAAGTTCCAAACCTTATATATCGTTAACTTTGTCAATGTCCGATCACGTTGCAACATCATTTTGAAAAAATACCACCGTGTCATCTCGTTGTGGCATATTTAGTCATCTCATAGCTTTTAATTGGTGTCTTACAATTGACTATATAAACAAGTAGAATGCTTCATAAATACAAATAATCATCAATATCACTAGTAAAGAAGTACACACAATTGTCCGGAGTACATACAGTTGCATAAAAAATGTTAGTAATGTTACTGACAAATAGATTTCAAAACAATGTTAATAATCTACTAAAAATTTAGGGTAATGAAATGGTTATTTTTTTTATGACTTGCTAGTAAAAAATATTTAGGGAACTCGTAATCTACTAGAGGAAAAACACACCCACTTGTAAAAGCAAACGACTATTCGTGATCTGCAAGAATATTTGAAGCAGGTAAATCAGTTGTTTCGTTAGCATGCTAACAATTAAATTGCAACTCATAATATCAAAGCAAGGTTAATAATATAGTAAAGATTTATACTTGTAAAATAGTTATTTATTTGTAAGTTACTACCCTTAACCAAGACTAGTAACAAAGCATGCAAACAACTTGTAGTTTACTACCAAAAATACTTGCCCTCTTATAAAAGCAAACAATTGCTTGTAAGTTACAAGAGTATTTTCCATATGGTAAATCGATTATTTTGTTCACGTGGTAATTACAAATGAACATTGCTACTCATAAATTCGAAACATTGTTAATGCCATATTTGAATTTAGAGGGGGTAAAATAGGTATTTTGTTTGTAAGTTGGAACATCAATCGAGACTATTAATAAAGTATGTAAGCATTCATATTCTATAAGCGAAAATACAAACCCATTTGTAAAATCTAAAAGAAAAAATGGTAATCCACTATTTGGTTTGAGGATGAAAAAACTATTTTTTTGATAGCTTTCTAACAATTGCCCAGATTCACAAATTATCGATTAATTTTTACTTACCAGTGATTCTTCAAGTTTATATTTGGTTCTTTAAACTATCATGCATGAAACAAAACTCCATTTTTGGTTTACGGAATTTTAGAAATGTGTAAGATTACAAACTACAACTATCCCATCACATGAATAGCTTTGGTTGATTTTTTGATCCATTCTAGAGAGAGTGGTGGTCATTTTTGTGGAAATGACATTAAAGAAAAACAATTTATGTTGTAGAAATTCAAGAAGTGTGGAACTTTTCTTTTTTAAAAGGATGCTTTGCATCGTGTTATGTCAAATGAGAACATGTTCATGCTTTCCCTTTGAGATTTAAAACTCCTAGGAATTAATTTATGTTCTCAAGATTTGGGAAGAGAGCTGTTTTTTTTTTTTTTTTAAAATGAAAACTTTGCTCGTGCTATGTTAACGTTCTCCCTAGGAGATTTAATCTCCTTAAGGTGTTAAAACGCCCCTCAAGATTTAATACTCATATATTCACGTGCATTGTCAACTTTAATAGGCTGGAGTGATGCTGCAATGAATCATTCTTATTGAACAATTATAGCACACTGGCCCATGACTCTCTGCATATTTAGCTAATCCCGAATACTACGTTTAATGACCTACAGAGATCTCCATTATTTGTCAATTAGGCTTCTACACATTTACTTTTGCTGATATGTTTGGTATTTCTTGAAGATCTGATCGAGTAAATCAATGGAGGGGACCGTAGAAACACGACATACCTATAAAAATGATGGAATAGCAGGGAGCGCTTCTTTTACTCACACTGTGATAGAAGGTCAGGGAATGGTTAATTCATCAGGATATGCATATGAAGTATTCTTGAGCTTTAGAGGAGAGGATACTCGAAAAGGTTTTACCAGCTTCCTTTACACTAGTATGATAGATGCGGGAATCCGTGTTTATAAGGATGACAAAGAGCTCTACGAGGGGGAAGAATTTGGCCCGGAACTTCTCCAAGCAATTAATCAATCAAAGATCTCAATACCTATATTTTCGAAAGGTTATGCCTCTAGCGTATGGTGTCTCAAGGAGCTAGTCCAAATGGTTGAGTGCCAGAAAACTAGGGGACAAAAGATCATGCCCATTTTTTATGATGTGGCACCTACAGAGGTTCAACGCCAAACTAGCGGTTATGGAGAGGTCTTTCTTTCACATGAAAAGAAGAATCGATATGACAAAGAGACTATGCGTCAATGGAAGGCTGCTCTGAGTGCAGTTGGGGCAATAAACGGGTGGGATCTGCACAACATGACCAACAGGTGACTACCTCTATCATTCCATTTGATAAAACTTTTAATGTGGTTCAATTGGTTTCTTTTTAGATTTGTGTTAGCCTTGTTGAAATTGAATTTTATGCTATTGAAATTATACTGCAGAAATCACACGAAATAGTGGTACAATCCCAATTTTGTCCTTTATCATTCCAAATAACTTTTTTTCTTTTTTTTTCAGTTAAGGTTATTCAACCATATGTGCCAACACTAACTCATTTACAATGGAGTAAATCCTTGTAGAAAGCATTTCAAATAGGTCTTTAGTTTTCACTTTGGTCTTGTGAGAACATAATTTAGTTTAATACAATTTTCTAACTCCTTGCCATTTGACCTCCAACAAACACTAGGGAAGAAGGTGAGATTGCAAAAACAGTTACCCATAAGGTTTTCAATGAGTTGAAGAAGGCTTATTTGGTGGTATCGAAAAATTTGGTTAGTGTGGACCACCATGTGGATAAAATCATGAAAAAGATAGGTGCTCACACAAGTGAAACGCGGATTGTGGGCATTCATGGGATGGGTGGCGTTGGAAAGACAACGATTGCAAAATTAATCTACAATGAGCTTTCCAACAAGTACAACAATTGTTGCTTCCTTTCCAACATTTGTGAAATGTCAAAGCTCAAGGGCATTTATTACTTGCAGCAACAGCTCATCTCTGACATCCTTAAGATGAAATGGACAGATATAAAAAACATTGATGAAGGGATTGAGATCATTAAAAAAAGATTGTCTGATAAAAAAGTCCTGCTTCTTCTTGATGATGTGGAAGAAAAGGATCATATGGATGCACTTGTAGGTAAGCGTGATTGGTTTGGTAAAGGGAGCAAACTTATTATTACTACAAGAAGGAAAGATATTATCCATGTCCCGGAAGTGGATTGGAGGTATGAGCTTACGAGCTTGGATCCGGATCTATCTCTTCAACTTTTTAGCAAACATGCCTTCAGAAGAGATTCTCCTATAGACGAGTATATCGACCAATCCAAGAGGGCAGTACACATTGCCGGAGGTCTTCCATTAGCCCTTGAGGTCATAGGTTCACTTTTATCCGGCAAAAATAAGAAAATGTGGGATGCCACATTGAAGAAGCTAGAAAGTGTTCCTCATGATAAAGTTCAGAGTAAGCTGAAAATAAGTTATGATGCATTAGATAATCGGCAGCAGCATATATTCCTTGATATAGCTTGTCAATTCATTGGATATCACAAAGACATTGTAGTTAATTTTTGGGATGCATCCGAACTTTTTTCGGAAGTAGCCTTGGAAGTTTTGCAAAACATGTCTTTGATAAAGATTGGAAAGATAATAATATTGTGGATGCATGATCAACTTAGAGACCTGGGAAGAGAAATAATTCGTCAAGAAAGTGAGATGAAAATAGAGAAGCAACGTTGGGTGTGGAATCCCAAGGAAGGATTGGATTTGCTGAGGAGACATGAGGTAAAATGCCTCGTGCAACACAACTTACTTATGGACATTTTCTTTTTAAAAAAAAGGCAGTTACTTTTCCTGTTCTCTAGCACCATCACGACCTACTCAACTAATATTTTTGCTCTTTTAAATTGAAAGGAATGATAGTACTCAACTCAACCCCTTAAAATAGTGAACTTGAGTAAATGTGTTTCCTTTCAACTTTTTTGTTTAAAAATTTTCCTTTGGGCAGGAAAAAAAAGAAGTTGAAGCTCTTCATCTCAAGTTTGACGATCAGCGCCATTTTACCTATAAGGACTTTAAGAGCCTGCCAAATCTAAAATTCCTTGAAGTCGATGACTTGAAGGAAAATTTTCATGCAAAAAGATGCTTTTTGGCACAAATGGCCATCAAATGTTATTCCAACTAACGTTTTCCAGAAGAATTCTGATCTTCTTCCACAACTACGATGGCTTTCTTGGCATAATATTTGCCCAACATTTAAGATTGCAAATTTCTCCATGGAGAATTTGATTATCCTTGATCTATCTAGGAGTGAAATTACACATGGTTGGAAGGGGTGGAACCACATGAAGGTATGTTATATGCTAGACAACGCATATTCTTCTGTTTTATTAGATTCAAAAGTAAACTTTGCAAGATTTTTCTTTTACAGGCAATGAAGAATTTGAAAGTTTTAGATCTAGCCCATTGCCAATGCTTGAAGAGAACCCCCAACTTCTCTACTCATTCAAATTTACAACGTTTGATCTTATTAGGCTGTGAATCATTAATTGAAATTGATAAATCAATTTATCAGTTGAAATGCTTAGTTTTCTTAGATATAAGCAATTGTTTGAATCTTCAGAGGCTGCCGGATGAGTTGGGTAGAGATCTTGCAAGCCTCGAATACCTATCTCTGTTGGAGTTTGAAGAGGCTTCCGAAGACAATCGGGAATTTGGAATCGCTGATTGAGTTGAACATAAGTTACACAAACATCAAAGAACTACCTGATTCCATCGAAAAGTTGAAGAATTTGAAAGTAGTGAAGATGCAGTATAGTGACATAAGCAAAATACACGATGCTTTTTGGACGATGGAGAAGCTTGAAAAAATAAAAATCAACTGCAAGGTTTATCATAACGAGGAAATTAGTGATTGCATCTATGAGAATAAATCCTTGAGGATCTTGAGATTGGGAGGGGCGAGAATACATGCCCTACCAAGGCTTCCTGAAAGTCTCACCAAATTAGAACTGGAGCAGTTGAGGGTGGACACGTTTCCGGATCTCTCAAATCTCACTAATTTAAGGGTATTGTATTTGGGCTTTGGCCCACCTAATTCTGATGGGAAATCTTATGGGCTTCTGGAAGAACCGATACCATGGTGGATTGGGAACTTAAGCAAAATGGAGTCTTTGGAACCGCGCTATTTTGGGGGAGCGCCTCATCAACGACCTCGGCCTTACCCCTCCTCCTCATCCACTTAGCCTCCCTCCTCATCCGCGTCGCCTCCCGAGGCTTCCCTCAAATTTATCCTCCTTATATGTGGAAGGTTTCCACTCACTTTGCTCGATGGATCTATCGAATTTGAGGAAACTATCGTCTTTCTCGATTTTGTACTCTGCAGTTGCAGAGATTGAAGGCCTTGGTTGTTTGGAGAACCTACGAGATTTGGACCTTACGTGCGTCGGACAGATGGCGGTGCTACATGATCTAAGCAAGTTAAACAAGCTAAGGAGTATTCTAGTAAAGGGGTGCGGTAATCTGGTTGAGATTCAAGGTGAACTACCCCAATCTTTGGACAAATTAAACATTGAATACTGTGGATCTTTACAGAAGTTGCCTGATCTGTCAAGCTTGAAGGGACTGCGAATGGTTGTAATAAAATGTTGCGAGAAATTAGATGTGGAGGAAATTTCTCGGCTTTGCTTGGAGAAGTCGATCAAATTTGTGGAATAAGACGATGAAGAAGACCATGGTGATTTCTTGTTGTACGATGAATAATTGCTTGCACTTGATGCACATGACCACAAATTGTTCCCTTGTATTCAAACCTTAAACAAATTGAGGTAAGTACCAATGTTTTCCTTTTTTTTGCAGTCAAATTCTTTCGCAAATATGAACAGAGTAGTTTCGCATGCACTTTTTAATGACCTTTTAGCGGATTCTTGTCTGAAAATCCGATGAAGCATTGAAATTATGATACCTCTGAACGGCCAGAGGGCTCTTAATTATGTACAAGTATTTGTGTTATTTTCCTAGTTTTGGACTTTTTAGCTACATTTTCTTAGGATGATTTCTCCTAGAGATATGCATGTCAATTGCATCATTTTTATTTGATATGTACCAAATTATTAGAGATCCTTGTCGATTTGCTGCTTCATATATTTTGAAATTGATAACCTCGCTTCGCATTGGAGATAACTTTGCTATGCTGTAAACAAATAGATGGAATGTGTGCTGGAAGGTCATATGACTATGGTTCTCATCCTGGGATTTTACAGCACAATCAACTCATTATTGCGACTTTGAAGTAGGCAGACACTCTATTGCTATGCTTAAGTTCAGTTTATTTTTCAGGAAAGGTGTGCTTCTTAGTGGGATTTGCAAATGTTATGGAGAAGTCATAAATGAGGGAGCCACCGCAATTCTGAGATTACCAGTGTGGCAGCACTGGCTAAAGCAGCAGCACCAGAATATCTTACCTCAGCAAGGATGCCTTCAATCATAGCAATCTTTGAGGGGCACACCGACAAAAATCATTCTGTGCAGCAAACATCACCTGCAGTTGTAACTGAGAGAATGCAGCATTTGTTGTACCAGTAGAGAAGGAGGCCGTCTTGCCAAGACTCGAGAATTGCACTCACTTACAAAAGATTGTTAAGAAAAAGAGAGCACCTTCCCTCGAGGCTGCCTTCAGTAATAGAACTGTGCATTCAGAAGCAGTATTGCCATTTTCTGTCATGAGACCCACTCAATTCTAGGAAAACACTGGCACTACCACCAAAGTCAGTTATGTGTCATATGCTACTTGCCACCTCAGAAGAACTTTCATCAGGTAGTGTTGGCTCTTCCATGTACGTGAAAACTTTCGTAGAACCTGGTGATCATAAAAGAAGAGATTTGCACAAGCCAAGCATCAATTTGAAAAAATCTTCCAAATTCTTCCCATGTACAAACTCCAAAAGATTTCCAATCCGCCGTGCTACTTATAGCTGAGAAAGTAACTCAGGATCCATATCTGGAGCCGATGCCAGAGCCATGCGCAGCTCAACATCATTCACATTTGCACAGGACAGATCGCCAAGTGAAAATATGAAGCAGTGGCTGACTGTCTTTGGGTGTAGAATCTCAGAAATTTTAGTCAAGTTGAACTCTATGAGCATCAGGGAGAGCTTCTGCGCACACATTGGTATGATGGTCCTCATCCTCAATCTAGGTTGGGTAAAGAGGGAGAAATTGCACCTAGGATATGGATTTCAAGTCTGCCAGCTTAAGCTCTAACTCTGGAGTTTTGATTAGGAAAATGAACATCGCATCAAACGGAATCTTGAGGGACAAAAACCTGGCATCACCATCCTTGTTGACCTTATACAGAACATCCAGACTCAGCAGAATCCCACGGATGAATACCTCAGAGCTTTCAGCTCTGTGATGGACTCAACGCCTGCATTTTGAGCCGGCAATGCAGGTTCTAGGAGCAGATTGGTGTTGTGCTCTGGTTTTCTTTTTCAATCCTGAACTGCTCTTGGATCGTGTTTGTAATTAGTGTGCTAAATTATGCTTTGTGTGAGTGTGAACCATCTAGATTTGCCTGTCCAGTGTTTGGTGATCATGTGCAATTTTGGTGTTTGATGAAATGAGTTATGTGCTTGAGTTTGTGTGTGCTGGAATGTCACCTTCAAGAAGCACCTGAAGCAGAAGTTGAAGCGCAAGGTCTATTGTGACGGCTTCCTCTCACTTTGCACGTCCACCGGCAAGGTACCTTTGCTTTCACTACTAATCTCTGCCAGTGATGTCCAGCTCAACCCGGTCAGCAATTTAGTTGCCTTTGATTGGGCTTGGACATAATTTGGTTTGATTGGCTAATCTGTGTCAAAACTGCAGTGGCTATCGATTTATCACCATTTTCCCCCAAATTTAGCTTGCTTGATCGAACTTAATGGCAGCAGCTCGATGCTGCTTAGGGTTTCATTCTTTCTATCATCATGGATTGCTCTGTTTTGTGCTTTTGGTTGTAATACTCTCCGTGATTGAGCTTGTTTGGAGTAGATTAGTCCATGCTGTGATTGATGGTTGGATATATGATAGGTAATGCCATGATGGCAGCGAGCAGCTGTCGAGATGCAGAATTTTGAAGAATGAAGTTATTTGTTCCGGTGAGTCATTGATGTTCAATGCTTATTTGGTAGATGTTGGAGAGCCTGAAGGAGGGCTAAAACCTCTTGATGATACTTATATTGATAGCTTGATTATTGTTGGGCCATTGGATTTATAAGTTCCCTCTGCCTAGGGTATTGCTTGCTAGTCTTCTTCATAGTTGTTTTGTTGGGTCAAATGATCAGTCGGTGCAATGTGATGAATGTGAAGTTGATATTTTACTTCTCATTTGTCTTGGAAAAAAGAGTGTTGCTCGCATACATATACGCATAGACCCTCCTTTGTGATGCTTTGCTTGTTGTTCATCTGGGAAATTAAATATTTGTTCTTTTGCTTGCTTAGAACAGCTGCTTGGGTACAGTTCAATATATATTTGATTGATTTTAAATTTAGGTGTAAACATTTGCAATTGATCTACTGTTGCTTTTGTTCAATGTGCAACTGGTCTTTTGAAACTCTTTATTTTGAGTTTTTCCTTTTGTTAACCTTACTTTCAATTGATGCAGAGTTTTGGTTGAGTTTCTGGTGTGAGGTTCACTATAATCCCTCTATGAAATACGAGGTGTGTTTTCCTTTTAGCTACTTAAATCCTTTGGCATGGAATCTACAGTTGTACTGCCTACATAACTTTTCATTTTCTGCAGATGCTCCAATTACCAAAAAAGAAACACTGGATATTTTAGAAGAAGCTGGTCGCTCACGATGTTGCGACATGCAGGAAATGGGAACCAAATTTATACCATCCCTATACCTTACATATGTAGATTCTGCATTCCAAATGGCACAGCTTGCTTTACAATGCCTCCAAATGACTCCTAACGAGCAGCCTTCCAGGACTAAAGTTGTGGCAGAACTGGAATCAGTAGAAGCTGCCAGTGCTAATAGAATTCCATGGGATGCTTGAATTCACTTATCACGTCATTCTTACTTCATGTGATGTAAATCAAAGTTTGTTGTTCCACACTTTTCCATTTTTCCCAGAATTAATCTTGGGCTTTGAATGTTCATTTCCATTGTACCCCATAGTTACTAGGAGTTTTTATTGTAAGTTCTTTGGAATATCCATCGAGATTGCATTACTGCATTATATCTTCAAAGAAAATGTACGATGGTACATTTCATCACATCCTGCTCTCGTGATGTACCCTATTAAGTTCTTATATCTAAAGCCTCTTCTCCGTGTCTATGCAGTTGAGTTGGGTAAACAAAGCTCATGCTCGATTCCGTTAGGCGACAAGACTGATCGATATGTTGCTTTCAAGGGGAGGATTTTTTGGACCTTTTCTTTCACCATGATCATGCTTTACTTTTTTTAGGTTATGGTGGGTGAATAATTTCCTTTCGATCTTGTATCTCTTGATGTAATTTAATTTTCAGAGGACACTAGTGCATTTAAAGCTCTGTATTGGGGAGACATTATGAACTCTATATTGGAGATCCAGAGCATTCTAGGTTAAGTCTACATCTCTGAAGAAATACTGTGTGGCCAAATGTAGGTATTATCAAGCCAAATGGAGCATCTGATTCAAAATCGTGCAGCTCAAGTCCAAGGAGTATCATGTTCATATACATATTAAAGCCCCTATCATACTTGTGAGGAGAGAGATGCCCACAGTACTTGAATCAGCTGAAAGATTCTTATGCAATTTCTTTGCCGTGACATGTCAACTGGACTATATTATTGATAGGGTACGAATTGCTAAAGGTGGAGTCATTCGCATTGTAGCAAGGATCATCTTTGAATAAGATTTTGAATGCTGGCCATAGTAGCCTAATATACCTTGAGATAAAGGGAAACCATGATAGGCCTCAGAAGCTGTCTTGATATTTTGAAAGAATTGGAGTAGCCTTTCATCCTATCTTCTATTTGATGCAGTTACTATGTAAGCACAACAGGTAGCTCCACCTGTGGTGCAGAGACAAGTTCGCGATATAGGTGAAGAGGACATTATTGCTGGCATGGCAAGTTTTACTAATATATGTTCCATAATCTTTTGGTAAAGTAACTTGCGAAATTTCTTTTAGATTTCTAGTTTGATAAAGGAAGTGGTAAATACATAGAGGAGAGGAAGATAAAAGTAGTTCTTACCAGTCCAATGGAATCACCATCGTTCTTGCTAGATTATGGAGACCATAAGCAAGATTCATCTTTCGAGATTTCCGTCGGAGGGATGTCTCTCTTGCTGGAATAAAAAATGCCTAGTCTTTTCTCAGGGTGTGATGACCGGAAAACATCAATATTTCCCTTCTGCTTTTTTGGATTGAGATGGCATGGTGTCTAATGCATGTATTGGGGCTTTGACACAACCTAGGATGGGCTGCATGTTATTTATATGTGAATGGAAATCAAGTCACTCATGTCATCTATAAATTGATCAACCTTTTTATCAACTAAATGCAAGTGTATAGGATAGCTCTTTTCTCATATTAACCATATGCAAATCCATTTGTATGTCTCATGAAAGATTGGAAATCATAGGATATGACTTCTACTCTCGCTCTTATAATCCACAAGGATTGTCTTTTGATGCCAGGATCTTGAGGGGTTGGATGTGTTAAGGATTTTAAGGAGTTAAAATCAACACTCAGCGTGGTGATTTAAAGTGAGTAGAGGTTAGTTTTCTTGCCCTTTAATTTGAAGTTGTGTCAACTTTCACCAATAAGATCATTGGGGACGGTTTCCCTTCCACTACCCAAGCCACCCCTCATTGCCCATTTTATACATATGAGGAGAGGAGATAGAAGAGGGGGAGAATTATTAAAAGGAAGAAAAAAACTTAAAGCATAGGTGTTGAGTTGGGAGAATTGCAAATTCGGTTGTAAGCTTATTGTATTAATTCAAATTTAGTCCTATAGTAATCCTAAACTTTTGAGTGAAAATACGGGAAAATTACTAAAAAAGTCCCACACTTATTACAATTATGTCAATTCCCTGCTAAAACTTGCATATAATTAATGCACATTATTTTAATTCTAGAGGATTGCGTTTGTTACCTCTTGTATGCCTTATATGCACAAAATGCATGCAAGCACGCATGCACCCACCCACGCATGTGGGTACCAAAGCCATTTCTGGTAATTCAGGTTTTTCATTAACTTTGATGATGTAAAAAGGGATGTAATGTATGTTATGCACTTTGGCACCACAATTTGACAGTTCAATCCGATTATATCAGGAAGCGATGGCGGTCACTGTATGCCAACATCGAATGAGTCGGCATGAAATGCACTCTCTTAATTTTGGACAGCGAAATTCTGTCAGAAGTATAACAAAATAGGCTGCCAAACCAGATTGAAATTGAAAGGACCACCTTATCAATTGTCTCTCCTAACTGCCCATTTGGTCCAATCTAAAATGCGTGAGCCAAAAGGTTCCTCTCTCTGCAAAAACTGGTCATCCGAGGTTGTTCTCAGAATTCAATTGCTGATGGTGCACCTATCGTCTCCAATACACTCAGATTTTTTGGGGAAAGAAAATAATCATTATCTGGAGGTACAGAAGTGACAACATTCAAATCAAGAAGGAGCAGATCTTTTCATGGTTCAGGGACCTTCACAAGAGAACTTCAGATGCTTGTTGCTCAAGACGTGAGTACCGCGCTTGTCATGCTTCTCAGTGGAATCCGTTGAAACTAACATGGCAACCTTAGCAGTCCACATAGGAGACAGATCTGCAGCTAGTGCATTCAATCTCCAATTCTGTCATACTTTAACAAAGGGTGCCTTCGGTGGTTAGTTGTTCCATATTCACTTTCACCTTCAAGCCCGTGTTTAATAAGGAACTAACCGTGGCTGGGATATCGGATTTGAAAGAAGCAGCCAATGCCTACATGAGCGGAAAGAATGAGAGGTTTTAAAAATTTTGAGATAGTTCAATGCAGCATATATACATCCGGCAACAGGCACGATTGAGAAAACATTACCAGAGCAATAAATAGCTGCAAACAAGCAATATTTCTACTTCTACCCAAAGTGATAGATATTTAGTCAAAGGAAGTACCTTGCAGTCATCTTCTTTCTTCCGTTTGATAACCTCGAAAAGCCACTCACTGACTAGCTTTTGAAGTTCAACCATGATGCTGGACCTCTTAGCTTTAGGTAAACTCTGGCATCAATCCAAGGCATTTACATTGTGAGACCTAAGAAGCGACATCTGAACAAACAGAGCCTACATAGGTGTATTTCCAACTTTATTCAATTCAGGAGGAGTCTGAGATGATCTTTCGAACTCTATTAGGATCCATGGAACTAACTCGTGTTATTTTAATAATATAGCATGCACCAAATACGAAACCCAAATCACTCAGTCCCCCTCGAGAGAGGATATGTCATGGTAATTTTATCTGAGCACATTTTGGGGGACAATTCCATATATCTTCCACTAATTGCGTTATTCCTTGACAGTAAATGGAAAGTTGAGTTACTCTTGAAATAATGACCAGAATATTGGCGCTTTATTTTTTGTTTTGACACATGAAATGAATAGCAGTCTATCGGTCTTTTATTCTGAACTTGGAATTCCTATCGACTAATGGTCTCACAATGTCCGCCAGTCCTTGACAGAGAAAATTTTGAGACTGTTGCAGCACATAAAGAACCAATTTTCGTGCTTAGATATGAGAAGAGCCATTTCTTTTTTTCTAAATTGCAGTCTATGATGAGGTCGGAGCCTAGTGCTAATACGTATTGAACAATCATTAACAGGAAATCTTTATCTCTGAGATGCCTGACGATGTGCACATGTGCCTGTCCTAATTTTGACAGATTAATTAGATAGGAATCTGATGATTTGTGTCCATTCTTCCCCAGTGGACTCTCAACGTTGCAGTTAGATTATTGAAAATAAATTGTCGGAATCATCCATGAAATTGCTGATGAACCTTATATTATATTACGCATGCATTAGATGCTGAAGAACACAAAGCCACACTGCTGTTTGCCTGTACATTGGAAACGAATGGACAGTGTATACCAGGCATCGTTGACTTTGTCACAGTCAAATTATGCTGCAATATCCTATCGAAACAGTATCACCATGTCTAGCAAACTAGCTTTTGGTCATCTCTGGCGATTGTCTTTTCTGTTGATAGTTTCAAGGATTTCTTCAATTGAAATTAAACCAAGTGACAACAAAAATCGCTGTATTTTTTCAGGAGGAGGTTGCTAAAGATTTTGGGATTCTGGTGCACATTTCTCAGAACAGTTTCTCATGCACTTTTTTTTTGGTTTAATTTCTGTTTAGCTTCAGTTGGGTAATCATTTAGCCTTTTAAGTCTACATGATGTTGCGTTAATGTGCTGCACTACCTGCTTTCTATTATCTGGTACTTGATTTTTTGTTATCACTTAGTTGATTATTTTTGTGTACGAGTGGAAAATAATGGGGAAGATGCTTATTCAGCTTATAGGGGTTAACTTTTCTTCAGAGTAATAGCTTTTAAATCTCACTTACCTGCATTGGAAGGATATCTTTTGATTATGCATTTTATTGGCAGAGATGCGTCCTTTTTTTATATTTTTTTCCCTTTTGTTCTTTTGTTTTTCTTTTTAAATTTTCCATACTGCTTATGCTCATTTCGTCGTGCTTTATCCACTGTTTCGATTCCTTTTGATTTGGGTCTTTACTTACTTTCCCACTGTATTTGTTTTTTCTTTTTGATGTACTGTAGGTAGGACAGTTGAGAGAGGCGTCAAATAAAGTTCCGAATGCTGAACTGAAGTTGTTCTTGGAAGTAGAACTTGGGCTGGTAAAATTTCTCGTTGCATCTTGATCAACAAAAGGCTTTCATATGCTAGGCGGCATCACTCATTTGGCTGAGCTGTATTTTTTCAGGATACGCACCCCATTGCCCCCACCTAACGAGGCTTTGATGCTTTTTTGGATGATCGCGAGCGTTGATTCTGCGTGATTTGGTTTTGTTTGTTCAGCTGCTTGATCGCTGGCGGTATTTTCGAGGCGCAGTGTCAGCTTGGACGTTGGCTTTTTCCCATACTGGGGCGAACATGCCCGTGTTTTTGGTGCTGGAGGCGTTTTTTTTGTCCATCGAGTTGGGGTAAATGTTGAGTTTTTTTCTGCAGATTGATCGAGGATTGGCATTTCATTCGACTTGATAGGGAAAAAAAGGGAAGAAATTGGTCTACTTTCAATTTGTTTAGTGCCGGGATTTATGAATTATGCCTGACGGGAGATGCTGGTTCGGAATGTTTGTGTAGGAAAATGTGTGATGAGTGATCAAACAGAGTGAGTTTCTGGGCTAAGGATTTGATAGGGCTCGTTGGGAGATGAGTACATGTTCTGGCGGTTTTTCAAAAAACACTCATGTTTGTGGCATTAGTCTGGGTGGATATAGGAACGGATGAACTGGGTAAGCATCGCTAAAGGATGCATTGGTGACTACATCGGAAAGCTACAGCAACGCCAAATGAGCGTTTTCAATTGTCTAGATTGACTAGATGAACTGTCGGAGGTTAATGATGGGTTCAGGCTAGCGATACTTGGTTTGGCTTCCTGCTGCTTTTATATTCCAGAATCAATTAGGTGGAGTTTGCTCCTTTTCGATGTGTCGTTGAGTTGCTTTCAGGTAGCAGCTTTTGCATGTTTATGCAATTTTTTTTTTTTTCAACTTATTTTAGTTTGTTTTTGCTGTCTCATTACTGCGGTTATCGGTGATGCTGATAGTAGCATCTCCATTAGCTTCCGAAGGTTCTTGAGGTTTGATGTTGGTCTAATAATCGCTAATAATCTACTGGTCTGAAAACTCAAAATTTTCTGGGGCAAACTACCCATTGCCCCCCGAGTTTTAGAGTTGCTGTATATTGGCCAGTGATGTTTCAATTTTTGCAATTTGCCCATGAATTTTAGAAATAGATTGCAACGCATTCTCTCAGTTGACTTCGATCAATTTCCAACCGGAGCTTCAAACACGTGACAGAGGAAAAGTTCGTCATATAAGCACATACATATAATAAGTAGAAGTATAATTAAAAAATATATTGCAAGTGAGCATGTAACTAAAACTCCGGCAAGAATTTGACTGGATGAACGCCAAATGCACATCAATATATAGTTTTAGAATATATTTTTGTGTAGTCCCTGTATTTTATTTTTTTTCACATATTTAGGCAATATATGTTCAATTTGCCTTTCATAACTAGTCACGTGCGGTCACGTGGTGAGATTTACGAGGACGCACATTGCCTCCAATTTCAGAAAGTCAAGGGGACAAATTGCAAAACTCGAAACATCATGTGTAACTTGCCACTGTGCCAAAAACTTGGGGGCAAAATGTAATTCTCCCAAATTTTCTGTGCAATTTGGGATATGGCTTGGCTGACCCGGTTGAGGTTCTGCTTTTTCAATGAGATTGGATCTATGAAACAGTAGCAAACTTTTGGCATTGTACTTTAGACCTGCTTGTATAGCACCTTGAGCTTACTTAGCACTTTGGTAATGCTCACTTTTGACATTTTGAATAGGTACCTGTCAACAAGATATCTAATTTCAGGTCTGTTTCCCTCTCTATCGGTGGCAGAAGTTTCCCTTCTCTTAAAGCACGCCGCTTCCAGGTTTCATGTGCGTTATGTATTACTATGTCATGCGAACTATAACAACAAAACTAAAGCATAGCAAAGTGACTACAAGTTCTTATATATCTGAAGTCTGGGGCATTATTTTTGTATCGTGCTGAACGATCTTGCTGTGTCATTATAATCAAGTCATTCGAAACATACTCCTTCTGGGGAAAGTGGATGCCTGGAATATTATTCATATTATGTTCCAAGATATTATTTTCCTTGCTCCTGGGGGAATGCTTTGATTGGTCTTGCCAATTTTCTAGCCACTCAGTGTAAAGTCCATAAGTAGGTTTCAGAACTTGTAAATAATCGACATGAGATATGAGCAGGCTAAAAAGGAGAGAGTGGATAAAGTGTGCCAATTGGTAAGGAAGCAGCTAGCTTTACCAGATGATGCTACCGTGACTGGAGAGTCAAATTTGCTAACCTGGGAGCTGATTCTCTGGACACTGTAAGCCGTTCATCCACAATTCTCTTTCCTTTTCTGCAGGCTTTAGCGAGCTTTCCCTTTATCCATTCATTCTGAAGCGGTGCAGGACGGTGCTTCTGCCCTGCTTTGTTCGATAAAATGGGATCGTGATGAGACCACTGCTCTTTTGCATTTTAGGTGGAGATTGTCATGGGACTTGAGGAGGAATTCGGGAATAGCGTGGAGGAAGAAAGTGCTCGAAGTATCACAACTGTCCAGGAAGCTGCGGACATGATCAAAAAGCTAATTGAGAAGACGTGAAGAAGATGTAGTTCCTTGGGAGCTTTTCTTAACTTATGCATCTCTCGCTGCCCATTGGTCATGGAACTCCGAATTTGGTTTTTGATGTACAACTTGCATCTTATTTCAAGAGTCTTTGTGCCCTATTTATTTAGAATAATGACAGAAACTCCCAATTGCTCTATTTTCTTTGGGCTCTAGCATTTTTCTCTCCCCCTCCCTCTCTCTCAGTTTTTAGCCTGAGAAGATTGCCATGTCGGCCTCTGGAGCTGGCAATTTGCGATAGCAGAAGTGCCCTTAATCACCATGTCAAGGGCTTTGAAGTTTCTTGCGTGATGCTCGCCATAGGTCCACACGAACCCACCACCAAATAATCATCAATGTCGCGGAATGAATGGCCCGATTTGAATTCCCATGAATCAATAAACTGCGGTAGTCAGAAAGGAAGTTTGTCATCTTTCAATTTGATGAATATGGCGTTCAAAAAAAAAAAAATTGATGAATATATGCAACCCATGTCCGAGGGAAGTCTTGGTAAGGAGAAAAAGATTTTCGACTGAATCTCCTCAATTCGTGCTAGCCAGAACAGATGTGCAGCTTCTTTCGATGCTCGTCCAGAAAGCCGAGCAACCTTCCTAGATTCCACACCACGGGGAAGTATTGGAGATTCAGGTCAGGAATCAGTTGACCCACAACTCTCATGGATTATACCACAATGAGGGAGCTGCCAGAATTCCGAGATTGCCAGTGTGGCAGCACTGGCAAAGTAGCGGCACTGGAATATTTTATCTCAGCATCGATGCCTTCAATCTTTGCAAACTCCAACATGCACACTGACAAAAATCATTCTGTGCAGCAAACATCGCCTACAGGGGTAACGGAGAGAATGCAGCATTTGCTGTACCAGTAGAGAAGGAGTGCCCTTTTGCCGAGACTCAAGAATTGCACTCTTACAAAAGATTAGAATAGAACCATGCATTCAGAAGCAATATTGGCATTGTTTCTGTCATGAGACCCACTCAATTCCAGGAAAACACTGGCATTGCCACCAGAGTCGGTTATGTCTCTTACACTAGTCAGTGCCTCAGGAGAACTTTCATCAAATAATGTCTGCTCGAGTGGGCGCATGTGGAACCTTTCCTTAGAAGCTAGTGATGATAAAAGGATTCGAGAAAATCTTCCATATCCTTCGCATGTACAAACTCCAAAAGGTTTCCAATCTGCCGTACTACTTTCAGTTGAGAAAGCAGCTTTGGATCCATTTCTGGAGCCGATGCCAGAGCCACGCATTGCTTGACATCAATTAACATTTCCATAGGACAGATCATCAAGTGAAAATCTGAAGCAATGGTCGACTGTCTTTGGATGTAGAATCTCAGAAATCTTAGTCAGGTTGAACTCTACGAGCATCAGAAGGAGCTTCTGCAAAACTTCTATAACTTTTAGCTCTCGTTTTGTCGAGTCTTTCTCTACTGCCATGGTAGTCTGTTAAATCTTCTTTGCCTTCTTAATGGCAATTTCCTCATCGTTACACTGTATTCACGCCCATCGCAAATCTTCCTGCTCCAATTCCAGTTAGATGATCTATGTCCTGGTTTGAATAGGTGGCTTTTCTTCCATCTTCTTCCTTTCATCACATTATCCATGCAATTACAGCCAATTCAATATGGATTTCTCTAGCAAAATCTTTCATTCCATCCTCGCAAGCTCCGCCTCCCTCTTTCTGTTTGTAATCCTTGCATGCAAGGACACTTTTGCTTCCCATCTCATCATCCAGAGAGAATTCCCCTCAATTTTAACTTTTACTATCATCGCACTTCCACTTTTCTTTCCCTGTGTACTCGGGCAATCCCATAGTCTTGCACTTTTCTTGATGCCACCTCCATCGGTGTTTGCATGTTGCAACAATTCATCTCCCATCGATAGTTTTCATGGAAGAATCTCATCAGCAAGAAGATGCCCGGGTTGCTGCCCTCTGCCAAAGACTTGGACGACTCTGGCCCGAACAGGACGTTGAAATCTGGGAAGATGAAGTACCGTCAGCGAAGCTGCAAGAATGTAAACTCACATTAATAGGTAAAATTCTGTCCAATCCTACTATCAACTTTCCAGCTTTTCATAATACCTTAAAAAGAGTATGGCGCAATGATTATGTTGATATCTCTCAACGTGAAGAAGGGTTCTATGTATTTAAATTCAATTCGAAGGGGAAAAGCAGTGAATCTTAGACAATGGCCATTGGTTGTTCGGACATCACCTGATTATTCTAAAACCTTGGCTGGCCAACACTCCTTTGCACTGCTATGACTTTACAACTTGTGCGTTCTGGGTGCAAATTTACGGACTTCCTCTCGAACGATGTACTGAAAATATGATCACAAAAGCTGTTAGACAACTTGGCCTAGTGCAGGAGGTGAGAATTGATGGCAATGACAATTCTTCAGTTAGATCAGTGAGGGCAAAAGTTGAACTCAATTTACAAGAACCTCTGAAATCTGGTAAACTTATCAGATTGGATGAGAAACACATATGGATTTTGACTTTCGATATGAACGCTATCACATTATTGTTATTCATGCGGAATCCTAGGCCATTATGCCATGTACTGCAATGACATCCTTTATGATGTAGCAAAAATAGATGGAAATGATAACTCTTCTTATGGTAAGTGGTTGAGGGCAGAGGTCAATCAACATAGCCCATTATGGTTTGTATTTTATAAGCAACACCTGGATCAAGAAGATGTTGAAGAAATCGTACCAGAAACTCAACCGCAGGCACCTCCTTTACTCCTTGAAGCACCTCAATATGCAGCAACCAGCAATTGTGGAGACTAGCACAGAACAATCCTCTCATAGCAATGTCACAAGTATGCAGCAGCTTTCTTCTCCTCCTACTGACCCAAAACAGAAATCCCCTGTGATTAACTAGTTAACTTTACTAAACAGTGCAGCAAAGGATTCCTCGATCAGTAAAAAGATCAAAACTCCAAGGTCGACCTCAAAGTCTAGTCCACTGAAAAAAAAAAAAAAAAACAAAAAAAAACAAAAACAAAAAAAACAAAACAAAAGATATAATCCTTATGGGATGTCTTCTAACGTAAACGAAGTTCTAGATGACTCAAATCTCATGGATACCCCTATCTTTTCCACTGAAGGGGTTGGAAAATGGGTCGTGGTGGCTTGCTCAAAAAAGCCACCACATGACAAATGAGGATCATAAGTTGGAATCATCAAGGGCTGGGCAACCCCCTGACCATTCAAGCATTAAGGGCCCTTGTGGCCAGTGAAAGGCCTAACATTGTTTTTTTTATGGAAACAAAAAATCAAGAAAAGGTGATTCAAAATGTGAAGAGAAAGCTGAAGTTTTCAAGTTATTTTGTGGTGAATCCTATGGGTTTATCCGGAGGTTTGGTAATTTTTTGGGATGACCGAGAGGTGACTTTAACTGTCGAGCATTCTACTAGCCACTTTATTGACACAATTTGTACAGAGAATCAAAGTGCAAAAACCATGAGACTCACATGTCTTCATGCACCTTCGATATACCATCAAAGACAACAAGTATGGGCAGATATCAAACAAATTAGGTCTTCAAGTTTGCTTCCATGGGTGTGTATAGGCAATTTTAATGACATACTTTATCATTGGGAAAAGGAGGGCAAAAAGATAGTGGAGCCATATAGATTAAATTCCTTTCGAGAATTTGTGAATGATTGCATGTTTATGGATATTGAAAGCAAGGGTTGCTTTTATACATGGGTGAACAAAAGAGATGATGATGAAGCTATTAAAGAAAGGCTTGACAGGGCCCTATGCACAATTGAATGGAGATTATCTTACCCGGGGACGGAAGTCTTTGCTCTTCCTGCTTTAGCCTCAGATCATAGTCCTCTTCTCATACTCACTGAACCGAACTCTTTAAAACGAAAGAAAACTTTCTTCTTTGAGGCTTTCTGGCTTCAAGAGAAAGATTGTAGATTGATTATTAGCAACGCGTGGGCTTCATCATCAACGCGGACTCCATCCTTGACCAGCAAGCTTCAACGTACTTCCTTTGCTCTCGCCAAGTGGAGTAAATCCCTTTTCAGTAAAGACTAGCAACAGGTCTACCTGTTACAACAGCAGATTCAGAATCATCTTAATCAACCAGGTCCTACCTATGACAAGGCACTTGTATCCAGTCTACAAGAAGAAATTCACAACATATGGCAGCGAGAGGAAACATATTGGGCAATGCGTTTGAGGATCCAATGGCTAAGGGAGGGCGACAAGAATACAAAGTTCTTTCATGCAACGACAATTTAACGCAGACAACGGAATCGCATCAGCATGTTAAAAGACGAGCACCTCGGCTAGATCCGAGATTCTACTCAGCTTAAGAACACAACGCAAACATATTTCCAAAATCTTTATCGCTCGACTGGCTATAGAATTATGTGCCTGTTCTTATGCAATGCCCCCAGGTCATTACAGCAGAAATGAACGCAAGCTTAACAGCTCTTGTTACTAGGGAGGAAGTTCACCAGGCTACTTTCCAGCTTGGAGCCAACAAAGCCCCGGGACCGGATGGTTTCAATGGGTTATTCTATCACAACCACTGGGATATCATTCAAGAGGACATATACACATCAGTCAACAATTTTTTCAGTTCAAGAGTGATGCCCTCTACTTTCAATAGAACTCTCATTACTCTCATCCCGAAGGTTCCGCACCCGGAAAGGTTAGAACAGTATCGACCTATTAGTCTATGCAATTTCATATACAAAATCATTTCAAAAGTGTTGGCAAACCGTTTAAAGTAGTGGCTCCCAGGATTAATTTCAACATAATAGAGTGCTTATGTCACAGGTAGACAGATCCAAGACAATATTTTGGTTGTGCAAGAGGTTCTGCATCATTTAAAGATCAAAAAACGAAAGAAACATTTTCAGGTGGTTTTAAAATTAGACATGCAGAAGGCTTATGATCGGGTTGAGTGGGATTTTTTAGAGGACTATCTTAAACGACTGAGGTTCCATGATTAATGGGTTAGGTGGGTGATGCAATGTGTCACCACAGCAACATTCAGCGTTAAATTTAATGGAGAATCATTGGAATACTTCCATCCTACAAGGGGTCTAAGACAGGGGGATCCACTATCTCCATATTTGTTCATCCTCGTAGCCAACCTGTTACTCTCATGCATCAAGCTGTTCACTCTGGCACTCTCAAAGGAATTAAACTGAATAGGTACTGCCCTACCCTTTCCCATTTATTTTTTGCGGATGATGCCATATTTTTCTTGAATGGAAGCACCCTAGAAAGCCAAAATATAGCCAATATTTTACAACAGTATTGTGTTGCCACGGGCCAGTCTATAAACAGGAACAAATCTGGTCTATTCTGTAGTAGGGGCAGTCCCTTTATTTTGCAACAAAACCTCGCAGCAGAGTTAAGAGTTCCTGTTATATCTAAGATAGGCAAGTATTTGGGTATTCCATCTGATTGGGGTGTGTCCAAGAATGATATATTCGCTTGGATTTTGGGTCAAGTTAGTGCCAAACTTGAAGGCTGGAAAGAGCACTTTATTTCTAAAGGGGGAAAGGAAATATTGTTAAAGATGGTAGTGCAGGCACTCCCGCAATACGCAATGTCCATATTCAAACTTCCTGTTTCTATATGTAAGTCTATTGAGCAGAAGATCGCTAAATTCTGGTGGCAGACAAGCACCACTACATCTGGTATACATTGGAGGGCATGGGATCTACTCAAACAAAGGAAGCTAGAAGGAGGCCTCAGCTTTCAAGATTTACTAATAAAGCCCTCTTAGGGAAGCAAGCCTGGAGACTTTTTCAAAACCCATCCTCCTCATGGGGTAGACTTTTTAAAGGCCTATATTATCATTCTAGCAGCTTTTGGCACGCAAGGAATGGGACTAATTCCTCTTGGGGATGGAAAAGCTTACTTTTAGGTTGAGATGCTATACTTTCTAAGCTCCAGTGGTCTGTCAGTGATGGACAACAAATCAACATCCGAGAGGATAAATGGCTTACCTGTGGAATCATCGGTGGACCAGCGCCTAGAGCAGAATCAAAACTGGTTGCTGGTTTTATAGTCCCCCCTGAGCAGATTTGGAATATCCCTCTTCTACGACATCATTTTGACCGGCACATAGTTGAGGAGATTATCAATATCCCATTAAGTCATGCTCCTTCATCAGACCATCTCCTCTCGACAAGCACACAAACATGTCAATATTCAGTTAAATTTGCCTACCACATCCTCAGACAATCAGGCCATCCCACAAACAGCAATCTAGCCTCATCCTCTTATCTGCCATCAGCCTGTCTCTAGCGACATATCTGGACTCTAAAGACTCCCCCTAGGATTAAAGTTTTTATCTGGTCATTATGTCATAACGCTCTCCCTACCAAAGCTAACCTCTTCCGAAGACACATCATACAGGAACCTCTTTGTCAGTTTTGTTCTATGCACACACCTGAAACTACTGAACACATTCTGTTATTTTGTCCATGGACTAAAAAGATCTGGTCTCACTCTCGCGTACAAATTGATCATTTAGCCTTCAGGAGAAATCGAATATATGCGTGGCTTGAGGATGTTTTTAAAAACCAGTCGAGTTTACCTTCCAAGGAGATCATTGCCTCCATCCTCTGGCAACTATGGAAGGCGCGGAACCACTTTACTTTTCGGCATCAACGGACCGCTCCTGACCAGCTAGTAGATGTGGCGCTTGCTGAAGCAAAGCTGTACAGCAGCTCCGTGCAACAATCAACCGGTGCAGGAATTGCTCTGCTCAACCCTCATCGAGTTTGGACTCCACCGGATCAAGGCAGCTTCAAGGCCAATATTGATGGGGCTTTTCCCTCCGCTACTAACATGGGTGCAATCGCGTGTGTCCTCAGGGATCACACCGGTGTTTTGGTCGACGGATTCAGCTGCACAGTCCGTGCGACTTCTCCCCTGCAATGTGAGATTCAAGCCCAAATTTCACTCTCACTTATTTGCTAGAACAAGGAAAGGAAGAAACTCACCTCATCATCGAGTTTGACTGTCTGACTCTTGTGGAGATATTCAACGATCGCCGTTCGTCACCATGGGAGATCTGAGCGTTTGTTGCAGACGTTTCTGCGCTGCGTCTCTCCTTCCCTTACCTGCATATTCAACATTGCCGAAGAGAAGCCAATGATGCAGTTGATTGGGCTGCTAAGGCCCAAGCCCGTATTTCACTTTCACCTTCTTGGTCAACATCTCCTCCTCCAGAGTTAATGACTTTACTATGTATCGACGCCCTTTCTATGGGTTGTAACTTTCGTCCTCCTTGAATGAAAAGAATTATCGTTTCAGACCAAAAAAAAAAAAAAAAAAAAAAAAAAAAGGAGGTTCTGCGTACACATCGGTATCCTTATCCCCAATCAAAGTTGGGTAAAGAGGGAGAAATCGCACCTAGGATATAGATTTAAAGTCTTCTAGCTTATGCTCAAACTCGGGCGTCACCATCCTTGATTTTTTTTCGCATTTTTTACTTTCATATCCCTGCTGCCCTTATACAGAACATCCAAACTAAACAGAATCCCACAGATGAATACATCGGAGCTTTCAGGAATCCAGGATGAATCCTCTGTGATGGACTCAACAATTTGAAGAGCTGTAAACTGGAAATCGTCTCTTCCCTGAATTTTAAATGCAAAGTATGGATTGGCTATTATGGTGAACAAATTCGAAAAGGAAAAAAAAAACAGACTGACCCTGTGAACCAGGCTCATTTAGATGAAATTCTCGAGGGATTGGCTGTAATTACTTAGTTCATATTTCACATTTGACAGTATACTTTTTCCTATGTCATCCTTCTATTTGAACTAGAACAAAACGCGCCCTACGTGATCCACATTAATTTTATGAAAGAATTTTAATAGTTTTTGTTTCTAATGTTATTAAGTAGTTAATTGCAAGTTCCCATTGATAACTTTCTCGCCCACGTTTATTAAGAGAATATTATATGGCCAGGGCTTATTAGATATGTCGACAGCAGACACCAAATTTGAGAAGTTGGTTTTCTATATAGCACGAAATATTCGGACACAAAAAGCAATTTGCGCAAGGGCTGGTAAAGAAGCTTATGTAAGTTGGCAATAATAAATTGGCCATTCTTTTTAAAGCTTTTCTTGGGTAATACAACAAAACATGATTTTGAAAAATGAATAATATACAAATAGCGGGTGAACCGCCACTCTGCAACTTAACATAACTGTTCACAGAGTTGTCATAACAGAGCATCGGATCATCATCCTCAGTCTCGAATTTTGCGTATAGTATGATCATGATCATGGCGGGTGCCTTTTGAGCCAGCAATGCAGGGTCTAGGACCGGATGGATGTAGTGCTCTGGTTTTTTTCTGTAAATCCTGAACTCCCCTTGGGTTGTGTAGTGATTAGTGTGCTGAATTATCTTCATGTGAGTGTGAATTATCTGAGTTTTGCCTGTCTAGTGTTTGGTGATCATGTTCAATTTTGGTGTTTTGTTGAAATGAACAATGTGCTGGAGACACCTATCTGTGGGTAGCTGCGTTAAATGAGAGTCCCTCCCTTATCGCAGAGGTCGAGAGTTCGAAACCCGCAGTTCCTAGCGATTTAAGTAGAGGGCCCTAGCGGTGGGTTGCTGGATTAGTCTCCTCCGAGGTATAGAGGCCCAACCCTCAGGAGCCGTTTGGGCACGAGGGGTCCGTGGTGGAGTCCTTGGTTCCCAAAAAAGAAGAAGGGTACTTGGAATTGAGCTTTATGCAAAGCTTTCTGCTTGATTGTTGTTAACCTGCTATGTGACCTGGTGTTTCGTGTGGATCAGTGATATAGCCATCATGGATGAAGAGCTCTTGGAGATCTGGCCTCATGATCTCAAGTTTATCTGTGAGTATATAGTGCAGGTTCATTTTCATTCTGGAGCTACATTCGATTTGCGTTACTTGCCTCCTGTTTTATTAGGTAACAAGTGAAGGGGACAATATCCTTTAGTTCTACAATAATTCTCTTGAAAATTTACCATTCAACATCATAAATAATGGTAGGAGGAATATCTTGACGCGTAAGCTTCAGTGGCCTAGATAAATCAGTCACTAGTCACCCTGTTTTCAAATTCTTTTCCTCGTATTGTTTTTGAATATTTGGTTAGGTTTTTCTTTTTGCATAGTTCTTATCCTCGCACCACAAATTCATAGAATGCCTTGTGAGTAAATTTCTTTCTCGAGATAAAGTAGGTGAATGGTTGTTGTACCCAAATGATTAAGAATGAATAGTAGAGAAAACCAACGCACAAGATGAGATTGCATTACTGCAGTATATCTTCTAAGAAAATGTACGATGCCTCATTTCATCACATCCTGCTCTCATAACGTGCCCTCTTTCTCGTTAAGTTCTTTTATCTGAAGCCTCTTATCTGTGTTTATGCAGTTGGGTTAAGTAAACCAAGCTCATGCTAGATTCCACTAGGCAATACGTATGTTTTGTTTATAGTACTTGAATCAGCCAAATGATTCTCCTGCAATTTCTTTGCCATGACATGTCAATTAGACTGTATCATTACTAGGATAAGAACTGCTTACGGTAGAGACAGTCGTGTTGCAGCAAGGATCATCTTCGAATAAGATTTTGAATGCTTACCATAGTAGCCTATATACATTGAGATAAAGAAAAGCCATGACGTGCCCCCTCAGAAGCTATGTGCTGATACTTAAAAGAATTGATGCAGGCTTTTCATCCTATCTTCTGTTTGATGCAGTTACCATGCAAGCACCGCATGTAGCTCCACCTATCCTGTAGTGCAGAGACAGGTTTTTGATACAGGCGAAGAGGACATTACTGCTGACATGGTAGGTTTTGCTGCAATATGTTCCCTAATCCTTCAGGTTAAGTAACTTGAGTAATTTTCTTTGCAATTTACAGTTTGATAAAGGGGTAAACACATAGAGGAGAGGAAGATAAAAGTAGTCCTTGCCAGTCCCAGCGGACTCACCATCATTGTTGCGGGATTATGGAGACTGGAAGCAAGATTCATCTCTGAGACTACCGCCCCGAAGGATGTCTCACCTGCCGGAGTTGAAAATGTGTCGCCCTTTCTTAGGATATGACGATCAGAAAACATCAATATGTTACTTTATTTGCTTTTCTGGATTGAGATAGCATAGTATCTAATACATGTATGAGGGCTTTGACGCACCCCTGATTGGGCTATGGCCTGCATGTATATGTGAATGGAATCAAGTTGCTGCATGTCAATTAAAAATTCATCTACTAGATGTGAGTGTATAGGATAGCTCTTTTCTAATATTAGCTACACATGAACTCGTTTCTATGTCCCACTAGGTTGGAAATTATAGGATAAGACTTCTACCCACACTCCTATGATTCAGAAGTATTGTCTTTTGATGCTAGGATCCTAAAGGATTGGACGTGTCAGAGGTTTTGAGGAGTTAAAATCAACACTCAGCGAGGTGATTCAAAGTTGAAACGGGTTAGTTTTCTTCCCCTGGTTGATTTGAATTTGGGTCTACTTTCACCAGTAAGATCATTGGGAGGACAGTTTCCCTTCCACTACACAAGCCACCCCTGATCGCCCATTTTTTATGGATGAGGAGAGGAGACAAAAGAGGGGAATAATTATTTTAAGAAAGAAAAGACTTATAATAAGCTTAGGGGATGAGTTGGGAGCATTGCAAATTTAGTCTTATTGTATGAATTCAAATTCAGTCCTATACATTTCGATTGTAGTCCTAAACCTTTAACTGAAAATGCAATGAAGTCCTAGTAGCTTTGCCTAAAAAAATTTATATGACAATCCAATCATCGCTAGCCGTCTTATGTGTAAGGACGATGATATGATTGGACTGCTATGTCATATTTTCTTTTCTTTCCTTATTTTCCATAGCCCCCAAGGTTGTGCCTCTACCATCCACAGTTAATGGCATTCTTTGCCACAGCACCGTGTAGCATCCTCCATAACAGACAAGCTAGATCTAAGTGAGACGACTTGCCAGCCATCCACTTCTAGGCTTGCCGGCGAGACTCCAAATCTCTAGACACGGAGTCTCGGCCAAGGGCCGTCATGTTCACTGAGATCTGGACGGCCACATGCTCGACGGCCATGGATGAGCTTGACCACTCCTCTTCCATTGCCGTCAACTTGCCCAGATCTCGACGGCCACGAGCTTGAGGCTTATTGAGGGCTAGCGGAGAGAGAAAATAGAGAGACAAGGGGTTCTGGAGATGACGCGAGGTGCTGTTGACTGTGTGGAGGGGCCGATGATGACGGCGTCCATCGTGGACCAGGTCAGTGGCCGTGAGAGGTTCGTCGACTCTGGATTTGGAAGTGCCAAATCTAGTTGAGCAAGCTGAGCGGCCATGGAGCCCAATGGCCATGGAGATCGACTGTCAAGCCTCAACATTTGGAGGCGCCAGTTCTAGATGAGCCATGATCAATTTTAGAGGTCAACTTGAGAGAGCACAGGGCTAGGCAAGGGCCACGGCTTTTGGCATTGAGCAACAATGGAGTTGAGAAATAATGGGGTCTTTTTAAGTAAATTTGTCCATGTCATATCACTAGTCATGACACATAAGATAATAAGTGATATTGAATTGCCATATAAGATATTTTAGGTGAGACTTGATTGCATTTTCACTCAAATGTTTAAAACAGTACAAAATTGTGACATTATAATAGAGCATATTTCCACAAATGATATGATTACAAATCCACTAACTAAATGATGGCATGTCATTAATATGGATTTAAGAGTATCATGAGATGCCATTGTTTAGTAAGAGCTATTTCAATTTTACTCTAATAATATTTACATATGTGTTTGTTACACTTAGTAACGGTTTGATATTTATCAACTTTTGCATTCAATAAGATATTTTTTGAATATGTTGTCATTATATTGAATACATATTGATAAAAGTCACAAAATATTGTATAAACCTTAAGTGAAGCCTAGGGGCATCTGGTTATTGGCTTTGAACATATGTATACACGTAAAGAAATGTTAACCATAAAAACAAAGCATATGTAGGTTCACTGAAACCATAAAAATATTCTCTAGTTGCACAAGTTTTTGTAACACTTAAGGTAAGAGAATGATAATTAACAAATGGGATCTCTCTATGAGAGTTATTATCAATTTGACACACTATCATATTGAATCAATAAAATTAAAAGCACTCATGACCATGGAAGGCTTTATGTGTATACATGCCGTTACTGTCATAATTCGGTGTTCGAGATTTTATAGGATATGATTGACTACTAAAATTATTGCTACACCAAGGTGCGCACATACAATACAGTTTCAATTAATGTAGCCCAAGTAGGAGAATGTAAGAGTTTTCCTTACATTAATTAATATTGTCATTTACTATTTTATGGGATTGATATAAAGTGAGATGGAAGGTTTTTTAATTAGTCTAATATGGGGCTGGTTAGTGTGGACGAAGTTGAGCCCGACTCGTAATGAGAGAGCCCAGTTGGAAACTCTGTAAATAGTGCTCAAGTCTCTCCTCTAACCATCATTTTCACAATTAACCTCAAAAGGAGCCTTTACCTAACGCTAAAGGGTGAAGAACTGTCTCATTGAGCCGGTGATATAAAAGGCAATAGAGGAAAAGTTCTTGAGTTTGGATTGTCGCTATTTCGCATAAAAAACGATGGTCCAAAACAAGTGTGTAAATCTACTTACATTATTGTATATGTGTTATTATTTTTAGTTATGGAGATATTGAGTTGCGCTTTCGCATCTTACGATATTTACCCCAAATTATGGTAAATACAAATTTTTTTAAGGGTAAATGCAAGACAGGTGCACAAATTCAAAATTGGCTCATGGTAATTGTGATACAGCTGCACTCGTTTGGGGTTTTTGGTGGTGTTAACCTTCTTTTTATATGGGGAAGTCATCTTCAAAATGATAAATTGAGATCAAGAATCAAATTCTCTTCTTTCTACACGATGCGCACCATTTTAAGGCTAAAATTAGCCAAAAAGATTATCCTGGAAAATCGTTAAACAATTTACTATTGCATTGTAAAATTGGAAATTTTGGTACTAAATTAGCATATGTAATTTAGGTTTAGTGCTAATTAGGTAATTTACAACTAAATAGAGGAGCATCTGTTAGCAGCATTTCCAACTTGCCAAATACAGAGTTTGTTTTCGATTATATATATGTGTGTGTGCGCGCGCGCACGTATTGATCTAGAAATCTTGTAGTTTCCTTACCTTGGAACTGTACTCAGATAGTTTCCTACCTTGGCTCATTGTTGAATTCTTTGTGGTGTCCATGTTTTCTCAAGTTAGCCAAAAGCAAAGGAGATTAATAGCATGATTTTCAAACTTGAATTTTGATTAAAAATTTAAAAGAACACATTTTTTTCATTTTATTTTTATCTCATCTTCAGAAAAATAAAGTATAAGCATTTCCACCATCATTAAAATTTTCTCAAAAGTCCAATTTTTAGTGAGAAGTTAACATTAGTTATCTTCTTTTAAACTTGTAACATGTTATTTAAGATTATTGGCCAAAAATTTTATACATATCGAATACTGCCTAAGTCGGTCCTAAATTTTTCAAATTAGCCAATGATTGAAAATTTTAGGCATAGAATTAGTCAAATTGAAAATTTTAGGACTAGACTAATTATTGTAAAATAGATTTATGATTTTTCGGACAATCTTCTCATTTTACTTTAATGTTACGCAGTAGTTGTCTAATAAAAAGTTGTATATCCAATAGCATATAAATAGGCAATGTGTAGTCTGTAATAAGTATAGCTCTAACTGCATTTCAATTTTCTATCATGTGAATGCAATTTGCTCACGGACCCAAAAGAAAATGTAATTTGCTTTTGCTTTACTTTATGTTCTTCAATTTCCTGCACCTTTCTTGCGATGTATATTCAATGTTAGCCAAAACCAAACTCCTCGCACGAAAATCAAATTCTTGGAACTGGGAGTTGAGTGTTTGAATCGTTTTAAACCTTAACTTCAAGAACCAAGATCAAATCAAGTTCCTTTTGATCGTTAGTTGACCTTTTAACGCTGCACAAGGATTGCGATTGCTGGAAATTTCTTATTTGTTCAGGTCAAGCCACCATTAACATGGCATTTTAGCCATTTTCCAACTCTCGTAATGTCAGCACAATCAATTTATCAATTTACTTCATTAATATCATGAGTATTGGCCGCTCCATTGTCAATCTAAGTCTTATGCCCATATGGCTCATCTCAGGGAGGGATAAAGCTTCAATCGCGATAAAATCACGAGCTATCTCGGGATAAAACTCTTGCGACATAAAACTAGCATATGGTTTATTGAAATTCAAATTATAAGGCCATATTACAACGGACACCATCATGGACCAATTGCTCAAGATTCAAGGTGTTACTTACATCGCAAATCAAAAAAACGAAAAGAGATAACGGATATTTCCCACATAGGGGAAGAACAAATGAAACAACACTAAAGTGAGTAAGAAGCATCCTATTCAAAAGGGTTGGCATTGTTGGAAAAAATATGGCTTCGAAATAGGTTGAACAATGAAATCGGATCGAGTAAAACAACTCGGACTTTAATGCGTGATATTACTATTTTTAATGATTTATTTGCCCAACAATGTTGCTAATGGTCACTAGTAAAAATCCTTTAGGATACAACAAAGTCTCGAATGAGAATGCTAGATAGCAATTCTAGTATTTCTCAGAGTCTTTCTAGGAAACAATCGAAAAATTGGCTGCAGTTTTTCAGAAAGAAGACTCAAAAATGACCACACTTTTCCTTCCGAAAATTGACAAGTATATATATGAAACAGTCTTGCAACTCTTCGTGAAAATTGCCAAAGAATGAACAAACACGTCCTTTAGAAAATTATTCGGATAAACAAATGCGACTCATCGGAAGAAGTCGAAAACCGAATAAATAATTTTTCCAAAGGTTGTCTTAAAAAAAGACACAAACAAAATTCGGAATAATAAATAATTTTTTTAAATAAAATTTCGAATTTTCATTTTTTTATATTTCGTTTCCAAAAATCTTAAAATAAAAGGCAACCTTTGAATTGACTAAAAAAAATAATAACAAAAATAAAATAAATAAATAACAAAGGGATTAGTGCTAATTAATCTGCGAGCGCACAGCGTGCTAAGTGCGCAATTATTTGCATACCCGCACGCGGGCATGGTGGGGTTTAGCCCCACCCAATCATTCATTTAATAACAAAAAGGAAATCTCACATTTTTAAATTGGCTCACTTCCTCCCACTTTTTCTATGTGAGACAAGGAAAAAAAAAACTCCAACAGGCATGGCTTCCAGTTGATTCGACTTCCTTGAGAGTAAGGATAACGGCGACGGGATTCTCCTCACACGGCTCAGCTTATCCACTCAAACAGATTCCTCCTCTTCTTACAGCAACTTAGGAGGTCCAAGAAAAGTCTTGCTCGGTGGTGGAATGGGCAAGCTCGATGCCCTCTCTTCAGATTGAGATTGGTGATATTTTGGAGAGAGAGAGAAGAGAGAGAGAGAGTCCCAAGATGATCACTTTATTGAAGGCGGGTTACGTAAAAGCTAATGCTGTTGAAAGAAAGAAAGGAGGGAGGGAGGGAGGGAGCATTTTACTTAGCAAGGGAAAAGGCAAAAGCATGTGGATCCACTAGCACAAACCCCCTTAACCTTCTCTTTAGTTCTGGTCTCATTCACTCAATAAGAAGAAAATATTTTGGGTGATTTTATAAATTGTACTAACTTACGGAAGGAACTCAATCAAAGGTAAGTCCTTTGATTTGTGTTTGTGCTTAGGCAGCCCTTGGGACGTATTTCCTTCCTTGTTGGAGTTTAGGGGATGGACTTGCTGAGACATCATCTCACCCCGTTGTGGGATAACATTTACAGGTCCCTAGATGGTTGTACCTCCCGAGTGTTTTGGCCAACTGAAAAATGGTCACTGAGCATATCTTATTTTCCACTTCATGGGAACCCTAGGGGATGGGTTGATGAGGGTCTACCCTATACGGTGCCCCATAAATATAAATCATGGTACCGTCGTGAGTGGAATGGATAGAGAGAAGATCTTATACTGGAATCTAAGGTCCTTATATCGGTGCTAGAGGTTGCTTTTGGAAAAGGCACCGCAGATCCTCCTAACGGTTCAATGGTGGACCCAAGTCTGTTGGATCTAGGATCTTCGGAGTATTCAGTTGAAGACTCGAATGCTTAGAAGATCTATAGCACTCTAGATCCCTCTTTTTGCAGACCTTGTATATATCGGCTATTATTGTATATGACATAGTTTGATATATGTATATAAGTGTGTTGTGGTTTGAAAAAATTGTGGCCTTGCTTTTCTATCCCATCTTGTTGTTGTACTGGGATTTATTTATTCGCCTCCACATGCGCATTTAAATGAATGGGTCAGCCGATGCGTCTTGGGACGTCGCAATTTAATCGACCACCGAGGGATGGGCATGCGCTCGGAGGATTGAGGCATGACATCCCCATTTAAGTGGTATCGGAGCAAGGTTAGTGTTTGGAGTGATAAGGTTCGACGGTTTATGGGATAGTTAGTAGGAATGGCCTTTATTTCATGTTGGTGCATGTTTGTGATAGTTGGTTGGTAAATTGTTTGTTGATGATCACTCAACTTCTAATTCGATGTGGAATTGGAAGGTAGGTTTTAGTAGAAAGCTTGAGTCATAAGTAATCAGGAGCATAGGACTCCTAGAAAGTGTACAATAGGACCTATTATTGTGGGTAGGACACCGACGAGGGTCGATACCCAGGAAGTCGTGGTTGAGCTCTAGCTTAGGCTAGCACTAGTGGAGTAGCACCACCTTCTGTTAGTGCTGGGGTAGTAGCCCCTAATGATCCAAGGTTCGCTAGGATCATGCAGGTGCTAGAGATGTTGGAAAATAGGATGGATCATAAGGCTTAGATTCAAGCTGCCAGTGCTGCCGCTTTAGCCATTGCTACCATAGCTGTTGCGGATGCTACCGACACTCTTGCCACACCTGTCGCCACACCTACTGAGGTTCCACTAAGGAACGTGGTCGTTGGGAGACCGATGCATAAGTTGGTGGAATAGTTTTTAAAGCTAAACCCACTGAGGTTGACTAGAGCAGGAGACCTCGAAGCTGTAGCACTTTGAATTCAAGGCTTAGAGAAGGCCTTTGCATTGCTAATGTGCACTGAGGCAGAGAAGGTAGTCCTTGCAACCTACCAAATGCAAAGAATTACGAGTACTTGGTGGAGAGCCACCTAAGGAGTAGTATTCCCCAAAAGGTGTAGTTCCAGAGTGGAACACCTTTGTCGAAGTCTTCAACAACAAGTACTTCTCTGACAGTGCCAAAGAACTGAAGATGGCAAAATTTCTGCTCCTTCGCCAAGGTTCAATGACTGTAGATCAGTATGAAGCGAAGTTCGCTGAACTATTGCAGTACGCTCCCGAACTAGTTAAGAATCTGGTAAACCGAGCTAGAAGGTTTAAAGATGGGCTCAGACTGGAAGTGAGAAGCCTGCTGGTGCCATTAAATCTAAAGAACTACAACGACCTTTATGAATGAGCTCAACTGATAGAGAAAGATAAAAATGAACAAGCCGCCTCGTTTGGATCGAGGTTTACTTCGAACAAAGACAAGAACTAGTTTGGGAAGAAACCCATGACTGGAGGAAGATTCCAAGTTCCACGCAATAGGATGGGTGGAATTGGCAAGTCAACCCTAAGTCAAAATGGCGTGTGTCACTTCTGTGGAAGGCAACATGGTACAGTTTCGTGCCCTCGGAGGATGGGTGCTTGTTTTGAATGTGGCCAGCAGGGTCACATGGCTAGAGATTATCCTAGAAGACCAAGAAGACAACAACAATTACCGATGTCGCCACCAATGGGTCAAATCAGGGGATTCGCACGGAAAACGCGCCACGGGGTGGGAGATTAAACCCCGGCTCAAGGGACGGTGTATGCTATCACAAGAGGTCTGACAGAGGACGCGCCTAATGTGATTACAAGTATGGTTTCGCTGAACGACTATGCTACTTATGCTTTATTCGACCATGGCGCAACTCATTCTTTTATTGCTGAGCAATATGTTAAGCTGATAGGATTAAGTCTTGAGTTTGCCGGAGTCGGTGGTTAAGATATCTACACTATTAAAGGATAAGGTGTTGTCTCGCATTAGGTTGTTCTGGTTGCAAGTTAACGATTGGTGGGCGAGAGGGGAGGATAGACTTATTAGTCCTAGCCATGTATGATTTTGATTTGATCATTGGCATGAATTGGCTCACTAAGCAACGAGCTAAGATGGACTGCTATCGTAAATTGATTCGGTTTAATCCATTAGAGGGTGAAAGTTTCGAGTTTGTTGGGAGTTGAGGAGGACCCTTGATTACTCGTTGTCAAGGTTAAGTAAGGGTTGTCAAGGTTAACCGGTGCCCTTTTTTTTTTGAACAGTTTTATTTTTTTTAAATAAATTTAGATTTTCCTTTTTTAAATGAATTTAGATTTTCCTTTTCAATTTTTAATCTAAATTTTAAAGATTTTGAATAAAAAATAATTTTAAAAAGCCATTTGAAAAATAAAAAAATCATTTAAAATATGACGTCAACGTCACGTCAGCAAATTCCATTAACTTTCTTGACGGTGTTAACTTTAGGACTCAATTGAACCAACTTGACAAGTTTTAGGACTTGATTGAACTTTTTGTAAGTTTTAGGACTCAATTGCACTTTCTGGACAAGTTTTAGGACTTCTGTTGAACATATCCCAAAAAAAATTATTGCAAGTTGAGAGAAATTTAAATTCCATTTGGGAAGCAAAGCATTTGTGGGATTATTTGGTAATATTTTGATTATTCGTTTGCTAACATTATTATAATTCATCTTTTTGTGATATTTCGCTTTTTGACATACCTATTCTTAGTCAATTTTGATTTAATGGTTCATGAAAGGATTTATATGTGAATTTGGAAAATTAGGCAATTTCAATTTTCAATCGGATTAAGTGCAAACAATCTCATGTTTCACGACCACATGAATTTTGATTTATGAGGTTGATTGACATTATAAAATATCAAAAACATACCTCACTTTTCGCATTTCTATGTCGATTAACCTTGTGTTCCTTTGTATTAAAGAATTGTCATTTTCTATTAAAAAAGTCCATCCATAAGTCCTAAAGCCTCACCATCAAAAGTACTCAAAACCAACTGAAAATTAAATTGCTCAAACATGGAGCGAGAGACTTAAATAAGTTTTTGACTAGAAATAATTCGGTCTTTTCAATATTGAATTTTGCTCGGATGTATGCATACGTTAATTCTAAAGTATGTTTTTTTTTCATTGAACTAAGGTTGGGTTGGAAAAAATGAAAGGAAAACCCCACCGATAATAAGAAACGAATTGTCGTTTTCTAGATTGGAGGGAGAAACTCCCCTTCTTAACTTAAGCTGCAACTGTCTCCTCTCCACCCTCAATCCACAACCGAAAAAACTCCTTCCTTTTGTCAACCACGGATACAACCCGCTTCAGCAAATCAAAACTGCAACAGCCAAAGAAAACGGAAGCCGAAACTTCATTTCGATCTGATGCACAAAGGGAGAGAGAATCAATACCCCGATCTAATTCCTTTCGATTGACGTTTCTTTTTACGAAAATGCATTGCGTGGAGTCGAAGCATGCTGTTGCCACCGGAAACACCATTACTGAAAGCAGGAGTTTCGAGCACCAATCCCGAGAAGAACGAACAAGTGGAACAGAACGTTTCCTCAGATGGAAGCAATTGGGAATGGCATGGCATTACTCGTGCAACAAGAAATCAATAATGCGGTGAGCCAGGGTACAGGAACTGCGGCTGATGTTAAGGACATAACTGAACATCCCGAGCCTGAACAAGAAGAAGAGAACAAAGAAGAAGAAGAAACAAAGCCCGAGGATGAAGACAGAGAGGAAGAGAAGCGTGTAGAGGAAGAAAAAGGAGATTGAGCTGGAGCAGGAGCTAGAGACGGAGACAGAACCGCTAGTAGAAGAGGAAGAGGCAGAGCCAGGGAGGTTCACATCCCATGAAGAGACGAGGAAGTGCCGGAAGGGATCGTGTCTGAGGGTCTCTCCTCCGAGTACAACTTGCCTCGGCATGAACTAGTGAAGGAGGGCGAGTATGATAAAGTGGTGGTGGAAGAGAAGAATCCAACTGGACTGGAAAAGGAAGCGGAATTGAGGAAGAAGGAAAATGACTCTGCTCCTGGCGAGGTACTTGAATGAATCTTCCGAGAATTTAACTGTTGAGTTCGAATAATAGATACATGTATTCGGGATCATAAGATCACATGTACATGTTCGCAGACATATGTCTTGACGTGGATTATATTCACGCTAATCTACTCAACCCATTCTTTTCCTTTGATTTTGATACATTTACTACGCATTAAACATTGACGTGAAGACCAAGAGGTACAAACATCTCAGACGGACTTTTTGAGCAGGTTTTCTGATTGAGATGGTTGACTCTTAACAAAGTTAATGGAACTATGTTTCTTTGCAGGAAGTTGTGGCTCATTTAGCAACTGGAAAAGTACGTAAGAGCAACTGAATCGAAGAAGCAGCATCGCGAGAATCCCATAACTAATCTTAAGCAGCTTTTATACCTTAGTTACGTAAAATTACAGTGATGTAGTTCGGTTCTTGACACCAAAAATTGTCAAACAGAGAACAGACTCAAGGATTGGAGCTACTGGATGTGATTTATGGGATTTTTTATGTGCGCATTGGGGTTGGAGAGATGATCGTTGTTCCTACATATCACTCCCCTTGTTGCTATCGCCTTGTGGTTTTACACTCATCAGAAGTAGAAGTTGAAAACAAGAGGACCTTGAATCACATGTCAAATCATAATGATAGAGTCGCAGAGTTAGATTTTAAAGGACTTAGAACAAATATACTTGTTCAAATGCGGTTGAGCTAAACTTGAAATAATGACCACAATATTGGCGCTTTATTTTTTGTTTTGACATATCAAATGAATAGCAGTGTATCAGTATTTTATTCTGAACTTGAAATTCCTATAGACTAATGGTATCACGATGTCCGCAAGTCCTTGACAGAGAAAATTTTGAGAGTGTTGCAGCACATAAAGAACCAATTTTCGTGCTTAGATATGAGAAGAGCCATTCTTTTTCTTTTCTTTTTTCTAAATTGCAGTCTATGATGAGTTTGGAGCCTAGTGCTAAAACTTATTGAACAATCATTAACAGTGGACATCTTTATCTCCGATATGCCTGACAATGTGGGCATGTGCCCGTCCTAATTTCGGATAGGGATCTGATGTTTTGTGTCCATTCTTCCCCAGTGGACTCTCAATCGCTGCGGTTAGATTATTGAAAACAAATTGTCGGAATCATCCACGAAATCACTGATGAACCTTACATTATGCATTAGATGTTGAAGAGCACAAAACCACACTGCTGTTTGGCCATACATTGGAAACGAATGGAAGGTGTACACCAGGCATCGTTGACTTTGCCACAGTCAAATTACGCTGCAATATCCTATCGAAACAGTATCACCATGTCTAGCAAGCTAGCTTTTGGTCATCTCTGGCGATTGTCTTTTCTGTTTACAGTTTCAAGGATTTCTTCAAACCAAGTGATAACAAAAACTCCTGCATTTTTTCAGGAGGAGGTTGCTAAAGAATTCGGCGTTCCGGTGCACATTTCTCAGAACTGTTTTTCATGCACTTTTTTTATTATTTTTGGTTTAGTTTCTGTTTAGCTTCAGCTGGGTAATCATTTAGCCTTTTAAGTCTACGTCATGTTGTGTTAATGTGCTGCACTACCTGCCTTCTATTATCTGGTACTTGAGTTTTTCTTATCACTTAGTTGATTATTTTTGTGCACGAGTGGAAAACAATGGGGAAGATGCTTGTTCACTTATTCTTGTAGGAGTTAATTGTTCTTCAGAGTGATAGGTTTTAATATTCTCTTACTTGCATGGGGAGGATATCTTTTGATTATGCATTTTATTGGCAGAGATGCTTCCTCTTTTCGATTTTTCCCTTTTGTTCTTTCGTTTGTCTTTTTAAATTTTCCGTACTACTTATGTTCATTTCGTCGTGCTTATCCACTGTTTCAATGCCTTTTGATTGGGTCTCTACTTTCTTTCCCACCGTATTTGTTAATCTTTTTGATGTACCGTAGGTAGGATAGTTGAGAGAAGTGTCAAATAAAGTTCCGAATGCCGAATTGAAGTTGTTCTTGGAAGTAGTACTTGGGCCGGTAAAATTTCTCGTGGCATCTTGATCAATAAAAGGCTTTTATTTGCTAAGCGGCATCACTCATTTGGTTGAGCTGCATTTTTTCAGGATGTGCACCCCATTGCCCCACCTGACAAGTCAAAGGAAGATATGTTATTGTTCTTTAAGCCACTAACGAGGCTTTGATGCGTTTTTGGACGATGGGGAGTGTCGATTCTGCGTGATTTGGTTTTGTTCGATAGGCGCTTGATCGTTGGCGGTATTTTCGAGGCATATTGTCAGCTTGGACGTTAGCTTTTTCCCAGACTGGGACGAACGTGCTCGTGTTTTTGGTGCTGGAGGTGTTTTTCGGTCCATTGGGTTGTGGTAAATGTTCAGTTTTTTTTTCCGTGGATTGATCGAGGAGTGGCGTTTCATCGACTTGATAGGGAAAAAAAGGGAAGAAATTGGTCTACTTTCAATTTGTTTAGTGCCTGGATTTATGAGTTCTGCCGGATGGGACTGGAGATGCTGGTTCGGAATGTTTGTGTTGGAAAATATGTGTGATGATTGAGAGATGAGTGCATGTTCTGGCGGTTTTAAAGTAAAAAAATGGTCACGTTTGCGGCATTAGTCTGGGTAGATATAGGAATGGATGAACTGCGTAAGTATCGCTAAAGCATGCATTTGTGAGTACATCGGAAAGCTACAGCACCGCCAAGTGAGGATTTCAAATGTCTTGATTGACTAGATGAGCTGTCTGGGGTTAATAATGAGTTCAGGCCAGCAATACTTGGTTTTGGTTTCCCGGCGCTTTTGTATTCCGGAATTAATTAGGTGGACGCCTAATCGAGTTCGCTTTTTTTCGATGTGTTGTTGAGTTGCTCTCAGGTAGCAGCTTTTGCATGTTTATGCGATTATTATTTTTTTTTTCCACTTATTTCAGTTTGTTTTTGCTGTCTCATTGTTGTGGTTATTGGTGATGCTGATAGTAGCATCTCCATTAGCTTCCGAAGGTTCTTGAGGTTTGATGTTGGTCTAATAATTGCTGAGGTGAGGACACCTGGAGTGCCATAACTTGGCACGCCGGGACACTTAAGTGCCATAACTTTAAAATGGTACACTTAAGTGCCATCATCGGAGTAAAATGGGACACTTAAGTGCCACTCCGGCGAAAATCCGGCCAAATGGCTGACGTGGCAATTTTCCGGCGAGTTTAGTCCAAAACGGCGTCGTTTTGCACGCCGACGTGGCGAGAAAACGCAAAAACGACGCCGTTTCATGCCTACGTGTAAATAATAATATAAAAATTAATTAAATTATAAAGTATTCAAAAATTTAAAAAATTTAAAAATTAAGAAAAATTTAAAATTTTTTAAAAATTAAGAAAATTAAAAATTAAAAAAAAAAAAAAAAAGGGTGGGGAGGTCGAACGGGCGGCGAGGGGCGAGCCCTCGCCGCCGCCGCCTCCCCGCCGTCGCCGGAAGGGCTGGCGACGGAGGGGGAGGGTCGGCCAGGGTCGCCCCCCCGGCCGACCCGACGGCGAGGGCTGCGAGCCCTCGCCGATCGTGGCGAGGGCCGTGACCTCGCCTAGATCCGGGCGAGGGCTCGCGGGCCCTCGCCGACCCTCCCCACTCCATCGCCGGCCCTTCCCGGCGGCGGCGGGGAGGTGGTGAGGGCTCGCGAGCCCTCGCCGGATCTAGGCGAGGGCCGCGACCCTCGCCCTAGATCAGGCGCGGGCCGCGACCCTCGCCCGATCCGGCGAGGGGTCGCGGGCCCTCGCCGCCCCCCCGCCGCCGGGAAGGGCCGGCGACGGGGGAGGGTCGGCCGGGATCGCGGGCCCCGGCCTGGGGCCGGCCGGCGCGGCGAGGGCCCGCGAGCCCTCGCCCAGATCCGGGCGAGGGTCGCGGCCCTCGCCGCGATTTGGCGAGGGCTCGCAGCCCTTGCCGTTGGTCGGCCGGGGCCGGCAACCCCGACCGACCCTCCCCCTCCGTCGCCGGCCCTTCCCGGCGACGGCGGGAGGGCGGCGGCGGCGAGGGCTCGGCCCTCGCCCGCCCGTTCGACCTCCCCCACTTTTTTTTTTTTTTTTTAAATTCTTAAATTTTAAATTTTTTTAAATTTTCTTATTTTTTTTAAATTTTTTAAATTTTTTAAAATTAAAATTTTTAAAATTTTCTTTTTTAAAAATTTGTTTGTTAATTTTTATGCTGATTTGGAGCTCCCGAGCCACGTAGGCAAAAAATAATAATAAAATATTGCCACGTAGGATTTCCGGCAAGGGTCGCCGGAGGTGGCACTTAAGTGTCCCACTCGAAAAAAAGTGGCACTTAAGTGTACCGTTTGGAAGTTATGGCACTTAAGTGTCCCGGCGTGCCAAGTTATGGCACTTGTGCTGTTCTTCTGCCAATAATTGCTAGCAATCTACTGGTCTGAAAACTCTGTAAATTTTCTGGGGCAAATTACGTCTTGCCCACCAAGTTTTAAAGTTGTTGCAAAATTGGCCCGTGATGTTTCATTTTTTGCAATTGGCCCATGAATTTAGGAATAGATTGCAATTCGTTCCCTGGATTGAATTCAATCAATTTCAACTTGGAGCTCTAACAATGTGACTGATTACAGAGGAAATTTTTCATATAAGCATGTACATATAATAAGTAGAAGAATAATTTAAAAAATATTGCACTCGAGAGCACGTGACTAAAATTCCGGCGAGAATTTGAGTGGATCAATGCGAAATGCACATCAATATATAGTTTTAAAATATGTTTTTGGGTAGTCCCTGTATTTTTTTCTTTCCACATATATAGATGATATAAATCCAATTTGCCTTCCGTAACTAGTCACGTGCGGTCACTTGGTCAGATTTATGAGAACATTTTGCTGCACATTGCCTCCAATTTTAAAAAGTCTGAGGACAAATTGCAAAACTTGGAACATCATGGGTAGCTTGCCACTATGCCAAAAACTTGGGGGCAAAATGTAATTCTCCCGAATTTTCTGTACAAAATGGGATATGGCTTGGCTGACCTGGTTGAGGTTCTGCACTTTGAACTGAGATTGGATCTTTGAAACATTAGCAAACATTTGGCATTGTACTTTAGACTTGACTTTTATAGCACCATGTCAGGTCTAAAGTACATGTCAGCAAGATATCTAATGTCACTTTTGACATTTTTAACAGGTACCTGTCAGCAAGATATCTAATGTCAGGTCTGTTTCCCTCCCCATCGGTGGCAGAAGTTTCCCTTCTCTTAAAGCACGCTGCTTCCAGGTTTCATGTGCGGTATGTATTACTGTGTCATGGCAACTATAACAACAAAACTAGAGCGTAGCAAAGTGACTACAAGTTATTATATATCTGAAGTCTGGGCCATTATTTTTGTCTCGTGCTGAATGATCTTGCTGTGTAATTATAATCAAGTCATTCGAAACATTCTCCTTCTGGGAAAGTGGATGCCCAGAATATTATTGATACTGTGTTCCAACAATTTTGCTTGCTCTGGGGGAATGCTTGGATTGGCCTTGCCAATCTTTTAACCACTCAGTGTGAAGCCCATAAGTAGGTTTTAGAACTTGCAAATAATCGACTTGAGATACAAGCAGGCTAAAAAGGAGACAGTGGATAAAGTGTGCCAAATAGTAAGGAAGCAGCTGGCTTTACCAGATGATGCTAGCGTGACTGGAGAGTCAAAATTTGCTAACCTGGGAGCTGATTCTCTGGACACTGTAAGCCGTTCTTCCACAAGTCTTTCCTTTTCTGCAGACTTTAACGAGCTTTCACTTTATCCATTCATTCTGAAGCGGTGCTGGAATTGTTTTTTCTTCTTATCTGATTCCGACGTTAACCAGCTTACTCCTTTATTCGATAAAATAAGATTGTGATGAGACCACTGCTCTTTTGCATCTTAGGTGGAGATTGTGATGGGACTTGAGGAAGAATTTGGGATCAGTGTGGAGGAAGAAAGTGCACAAAGTATCACAACTGTCCAGGAAGCTGCGGACATGATCGAAAAGCTAATTGAGAAGAACTGAGGAAGATGTAGTTCCTTGTGAGCTTGTCTTAATTTATGCATATCTCGATGCCCATTGGTTGTGGAACTCCGAATTTAGTTGCATCTTGTTTTAAGAGTCATTGTGCCCTATTTTATTAGAATAATGACCGAAACTTTCAATTGCTCTATCTTCTTTGGGCTCTCTCTCTCTCAGTTTTTCAGTTTTTAGCATGAGCAGATTGCCATGTCCGCCTCTGGAGCTGGCAATTTGTGATTGCAGAAGTGCCTTGGGTTTCGAAGTTTCTTGCGTGATGCTCGCTGTAAATTCACTTGAACCCGCCACCAAATAATTCGTGGATGCCATGGAATGAATAGTTAGATTTGAATTCCCATGACGGTAGTCTTGGATCGCATTCAAAATAACCAGGCAGTTTGTCAGCTTTCATTTTGACGATGGAAGTTCTGTTATTAATTATGTGACAAGCTTGCTGAACATATGCAACTCCTTATTCGAAGGGAGTCTTGGTAAACAGAAGATTTTCGACTGAAACTGTCTTATTTTGTTTTTTGGGAAGCCAAGTGATCTTCTGAATTCGCGCTAGCAGGAAGAGACATGTAACTTCTGATACTCTTCCAGAAAGCCGAAAGCCGAGTAACCTTCCTGGATTTCACATTGCGGAGACATAACAGAGATTCAGGTCACGAATCAGTTGCCCCACAACTTCCATAGATCAAACCCCAATGAGGGAGCCGCTGCAATTCCGAGATTACCAGTGTGGCAGCGCTGGCAAAGTAGTGGCAACAGAATATTTTATCTCAGCATCGATGCCTTCAATCTTCACAATCTCCGACGTGCACTCTGACGAAGACTTATGACAAAATCATTCTGTGCAGCAAATATGGCCTACAGGAGTATCCAAGAGAATGCAGCATTGACTGTGCCAGTAGAGGAGTGCCCTTTCGCCAAGACTCGAGAAGTGCACTCACTTCTGAAGGATCAGTAAGAAAACCAGCAGCACCTTCCCTCGGGGCCGTCATTAGTGATAAAACCATGCATTCAGAAGCAATATTGGCATTGTTTCTGTCATGAGACGGAGACCTACTCAATATTAGGAAAACACTGGCACTGCCACCGAAGTTGGTTATATCTCTTATGCTGCTTGCTGCCTCAGAGGGACTCAGTAGTCTCGGCTCTTGCGTATAAGTGGAATCTTTCCTAAAACCTAGTAATTATAAAAGGAAAGCTTTGCACAAGCCAAGCAGCAATTTGAGAAAATCTTCCTCGTCCTTCACACGTACAAACTCCAACAAAAGGTTTCGATCCGCTGTGCTACTTTCAGCTGAGAAAGCAACTTCGGATCCATTTCCGGAGCTGATGCCACTGCCACGCACAGCTTGACATCATTCACTTATGCATATGACAGATCACCAAGCAAAAATCTGAAGCAGTGGCTGACTGTCTTCGGTTGTAAATCTCAAAAATCTTAGTCAGGTCAAACTCTAGGAGCATCAGGAGGAGCTTCTGGCGCCCATCGGTATCAGGTGGTAGAGAAGAGAGAGAAATCGCACCTAGGATATGGATTTCTAATCTTCTAGTTTATGCTCTAACTCTAGAGTTTCAATTAGGAAAACAAACATTGCATCAAACGGAATCTTGAGGTATAGAAATCTGGCATCACCATCCTTGCTGCCCCTATATGGAACATCCAAAATCAGCAGAATCACATAGATGAATACACGGAGCTTTCAGTAATCCAGGATGACTCCTCTGTGATGGACTCGACAATTTGAAGAACTGTTACGTTGGAAATCATCTCTCCCCTAAATTTTTAAATGCAAAGCATGGATTGGTTGTCATGGTGACAAAATTCGATGAAGAAAAAGAAAAAGACTGTTCCCTCCATCTCGCGAGTTAGAGTACAAGTTTACACCACCCTGAGTTATTAAGATAATATTATATGTTAAGATTGGATATTTCAACAGTAGACACCAAATTTGAAAGTTGGTTTTATATATAGCACGAAGTTTTCAGAAAATGACACACTAAGCAATTTGCGCGAAGGCTAGTGAAGAAGTTTGTGTAAGTTGGCAATAATAAATTGAATATTTGCGCGAAGGCTAGTGAAGAAGTTTGTGTAAGTTGGCAATAATAAATTGAATATTCTCTTGTAAGATTTTCTTGCGTAATGGCTGGAGAGCTCTAGGAGATCCGGCCTCATGAACTCAAGTTTATTTGTGAGTATATAATGCCACGCATTGGTTCATTTTCATTGTGGAGGCACATTCAATTTGCAGGTTGCTTCTCTCCTGATTTATTAGGCAATAAGGAAAGGGGATATTATCCTTTTGTTCTACAATAATTTGCTTGAGAATTTGCAGTTCAACATCATAAATAATAGTAGTAGGTATATCTTAAGGCATAAGCTTCAGTGGCGAGTGTAAATCAGTCGCTAGCTGGCCTGTTTTCAAATTCTTTTCCTCATATTGTTTTTGAATATTTGGTCAGGTTTTTCTTTTTTGCATAGTTCTTATCGTCGCACCACAAACTCTTCGAATGCCTTGTGAGTGAATTTCTTTCTGGAGATGAAGTAGGTGAATAGTTGTTGTAACCAAATGACTGGGAGAATGATTAGTATAGAAAATCAACGCACAATATGAGATTGCATTACTGCATTATATCTTCAAAGAAAATGTATGATGGCACATTTCTTCACATCCTGCTCCCATGACGTGTCCCTTTTCTCGTTAAATTCTTTCATTGCCTCTTCTCAATGCTTATGCGGTTGAGTAAACCAAGCTCATGCTCGATTCCACTATAGGCAATAAGACTAATCAGTATGTTAGGTTTATAGTACTTGAATCAGCTGAATGATTCTTCTGCAATTTCTTTGCAATGACATGTCAATTAGACTATATTATTACTGGGATATGAACTGCTTAAGGTAGAGACAGTCGCGTTGCAGCAAGGATCATCTTTGATAAGATTTTGAATGCCTACCATAGTAGCCTATAGACATTGAGATAAAGAAAAATCATGACGTGCACCCTCAGAAGCTATGTGCTGATACTTACAAAAAATTGATGCAGGCTTTTCATCCTATCTTCTGTTTGATGCAGTTACCTGCAAAATTTATAGACAAGTTTTTGATACAGATGAAGAGGACATTACTCCTGACATGGTAGGTTTTGCTGCTATATATTCCCTAATCCTTCAAGTTAAGTAGTCCTCGCCGGTCCTAGCAGAATCACAATCATTGCTGCGGGATTATGGAGACTGGAAGCAAGATTCATCTTCTGAGACTACCGTTCCGAAGGATGTCTCACTTTCTAGAGTTGAAAATGTGTCGCCCTTTCTCAGGGTATGACAACTAGAAAACATCAATTTCACTTTATTTGGTTTTTAGGATTGAGATGGCATAGTATCTGATACATGTTGTTGGAAAACTATAATAATAATAACAATAACAATAACAATAACAATAACAATAACAATAACAATAAGGGAAAATCTCAAATAAGGATCTAAAGGGAGCTTACTTTCTCAAATGAGGATTCAAAATGACCATTGTTTTAAATAAAAACCCGAAGTGGCTAGCAAGTCTCAAATAAGGACCTGAACCCGCCGGCCGGCCAAAATGTTCACCGGCCAGTGAGCGTATGACATTTAAGGTGGCTGGAATATGGGCAATGTTGTCCCAAAAAATTATATATAGAAATTACCAAACCCTATAAACAAAACCCCAAACTCTTCACGTTCTTCTTCTTCCGCTCTTCATCTTTTACGTTCTTTGTCCCCTCTCATTTAGAGAACCCAAATTCTCTGTTGATGGAGCAAGATTCTTGTCTCCCGAGTTCCAAAGGTACGTGCCCTCCCTCCCTCCCTCCCTCTCTCTCTCTCTCTCTCTCTCTCTCTCAATTTGAACAAACCGACTTTGTGTGACATCCCAAATTTCTGATTCTGTTTTCAATTAAATGAGACGGACTTTTCATCGACGCGCTTATAGTTCAATTCTCCGAGCTGATCACTCATGAGATAACTAGTCTATCGGGTGAAGCCGTTAAGGAATTTAAATGCAATAGGCTTAAGAATCGACCATGAACCGATTGTTCGACCGTATAAATCTGCAAGGATCATTACGACACTGTCGAATCGAACGAGAGATCGTAATAGGTCGATTCGGCGAGATATGTAATTAGAGTGTGGGTGATTCCACCTGATTTCAATATCCTCGTCGACCGGCACCGAACCGATTATACATCGTTTTGGGTACCCTGTGTCCGTATTTGAAACCTCGAGATTTTCACGACAATCGAAAGTCGCCAATGTGTCGAAGATTATGTCGTGGCTTGAAAATAATCAACCATGGGTCAATTGCACTGAAAATTTCCTAAAAGCCAACCGGTAGATTAGGACGCGCTCAAATCGCGCCAGATTGAAATTAACCGTGATTTTAAACCCGGATTCAGAAATTGAAAGTTCTGGCATGTCACAATTCATTTTAGGAACGTCGACTCATCTTCAGAAGATTTTTCTACAAACCGAGATTTTTGGCGGAAAAGCAAAGTAAGGCCGTTTTTGTTCGGGATTGTCAGAGAGCCATTTTTAATCGAATCTTCGGGATGCAAGTTGGATCATTTGGGGAAATGTCATGAGAAGGCCGAGGACACATGGGTTGATTTAATTGAGCTTGATTGGATGGAATTAATTAGCAATTGAATGAATTAAGTGAACAAATGTTCAAAATTCGAAATCCCCTTGGCACACCACATTTTGGACCTATTAACTAGCTTGTAGGGAAGCTAGAGGAGAGAGAGAGAGAGGCTGAAAGGTGGGCCGGCCATGGTGGGGGACAAGGAGAGAGAGAGAGTGACAAGTGTTGAAGCTAGAAGAGCTCTTGGGGGCCCCTTGCTTCAGCTGAAGCTTCTCCTTCCTTGAATCCCTCGTGCGGCAGCTTTCTCCATGGTTGAGGAAGGGAAAAAGCTTGAGAAACCAGTGGAGAGCGATCAGCAGCCGTCCGAAGCCCCGCGAGCCCACCGGAGCAGCTAGCTTGCTCGTCGCGTCCAGTCCCGTGCAACCGCGAGTCCAGCCGCTGCTTCGCCTTCGTCCCGCGTCCTCTGGCCGTCTAGCTTGCCGTTCGACAGCCACAGCACCGCCTGGGAGCCGCCCGAAGCTTTCTCTTGCCCGCCGGACCTCTTTTTCCCCTTGTTTTCCCCTCGTTCCAGTTTCTGCTCCAGCCGACCTTTCGCCAAAGATCCGAGTAAAAGTTAACTTCCCGGTTGAATCAGTGAACGAGCCACCCATCGCCGTGAAGAAGACATCCAGCCCGTTCCGGAGCACCTCACCGCTCGCCGGAACGATTCTCCGGCTGTCCCGTACGGCCGCCCGAAGCCGCCGCTCGCCGGACCGTCTGGACTCGCCTGGTTCCTCCTGTTCCGCCCGTTTCGCGGTTTTCAGCCATTTTCTCCCCATTTCTACCCTACCTCCACCCATCCCAACCTCCAATAAGATTTCCTTGACCCCCGGAGCCGCCGGTTGCCAGCCACCCGCTCGCCGGAGCTCCGATCAGCCCGTTTTCGCCGTTGAAGTCGCTGGTTTCTTCTCTGCAGTTCAGTCCAGATCAGAAGCAGAAGACAGCAAGAAGTTCCAGACTTCGTGGCCCATTTTCAAGCCCTTCCCGGCCTCCGTTGGTGTCGCCGCTTTGGGGTTTATCGACCGCCTTGGCGTGGTGGTCGCTGTGAACTCACCGGCGTGCAAAACCGGTGAATTTATCCTCTAAACCTTGCTTAGCAAGTTAATCATGCTTAAGGGGTGTTTGGATTAGTCTAATTAGGTTTAGGAGGTTAGATTAGATTATTTTAATGTAAATTAGATTAGTTGTATGATTAGTTTAAGGGATGTTTAATTAGGGCTAATTGTATGTTTAAATTAGTGTAATCTAATTTAAGCCCTAATTGATTATTTTTAATTAAATAATTATTTCGAATTTTTTAGTCGAGTTGAACTCTATGAGCATCAGGGAGAGCTTCTGCGCTCACATTGGTATCGTGGTCCTCATCCTCAATCAAGATTGGGTAAAGAGGGAGAAATTGCACCTAGGATATGGATTTCAAGTCTGCCAGCTTAAGCTCTAATTCTGGAGTTTTGATTAAGAAAATGAACATCGCATCAAACTGAATCTTGAGGGACAGAAATCTGGCATCACCATCCTTGTTGCCCTTATATAGAACATCCAGACTCAGCAGAATCCCACGGATGAATACGTCAGAGCTTTCAGCTCCGTGATGGACTCAACGCCTGCATTTTGAGCCAGCAATGCAGGTTCTAGGAGTGGATCGGTGTTGTGCCCTGGTCTTCTTTTTCAATCCTGAACTGCTCTTGGATCGTGTTTGTAATTAGTGTGCTGAATTATGCTTCGTGTGAATGTGAACCATCTAAGTTTTGCCTGTCCCGTGTTTGGTGATCATGTGCAATTTTGGTGTTTGATGAAATAAGTTATGTGCTTGAGTCTGCATGTGCTGGAATGTCACCTTCAAGAAACACCTGAAGCAGAAGCTGACGCACAAGGTCTATTGTGACGGCTTCCTCTCACTCTGCACCTCCACCGGCAAGGTACCTTCGCTTTCGCTACTAATCTCTGCCAGTGATGTCCAGCTCAGCCCGGTCGGCAATTTAGTTGCCTTTGATTGGGCTTGGACATGATTCTGTTTGATTGGCTAATCTGTGTCAAAACTGCAGTGGCTATCGATTTATTACCATTTTCCCCCAAATTTAGCTTGCTCGATCAAACTTAATGGCAGCAGCTCAATGCTGCTTAGGATTTCATTTTTTCTATCATCATGGATTGTTCTGTTCTGTGCTTTTGGTTGTAACACTTTCTATGATTGAGCTTGTTTGGAGTAGGATTAGTCCATGCTGTGATTGATGGTCAGCCATATGATAGGTAATGCCCTATGATGGCAGCGAGCAGCTGTCGGAATGCAGAAAGAATGATGAAGTTATTTGTTCCGGTGAGTCATTGATGTTCAATGCTTATTTGGTCGATGTTGGAGAGCCCGAAGGAGGGCTAAAACCTCTTGATGATACTTTATATTGATAGCTTGATTATTGTTGGGCCATTGGATTTATAAGTTCCCTCTGCCTACGGTATTGCTTGCTATTCTTCTTCATAGTTGTTTTGTTGGGTCAAATGATCAGTTGATGCAATGTGATGAATGTGAAGTTGATATTTTACTTCTCGTTTGTCTTGGAAAAAAGAGTGTTGCTCGCATACATATATGCATAGACCCTCCTTTGCAACGCGTTGTTGTTGTTCATCTGGGAAATTAAATATTTGTTCTTTTGCTTGCTTAGAACAACTGCTTGGGTACGGCTTAATATACATTCGATTGATTTTTAAACCTAGATGTAAACATTTGCAATTGATCTACTTTTGATTTTGTTCAATGTGCAACTGGTCTTTTGAAACTCCATATTTTCTGATTTTTTCCTTTTGTTAACCTTACTTTCAATTGATGCAGAGTTTTGGTTGAGCTTCTGGTATGCGGTTCACTATGATCCCTCTATGAAATACGAGGTGTGTATTCCTTTTAGCTAATTAAATCCTTTGGCATGGAATCTACAGTTGTATTGCCCACATAACTTTTCATTTTCTGCAGATGCTCCAATTACTGAAAAAGAAACACTGGTTATTTTAGAAGAAGCTGGTCGCTTATGATGTTGCCACTTGCAGGAAATGGGAACCAAATTTATACCGTCCCTATACCTTAAATATATAGATTCTGCATTCCAAATTGCTCAGCTTGCTTTATAATGCCTCCAAATGACTCATAACAAGCGGCCTTCTAGGACTAAAGTCCTGGAAAAACTGGAATCAGTAGAAGCTGCCAGTGCTAATAGAATACCACGGGATGCTTGAATTCACTTATTATGTCGTTCTTACCTCATGTGATGTAAATTGATGTCTGTTGTTCCACACTTTTCATTTTCCCCGGGATTAATCTTAGGCTTCGGATGTCCATTTCCATTGTACCCAGTAGTTACTAGGAGTTGTCTTATCTTGTAAGTTCTTTGGAATATCCATGATGTGTATATTAATACATGCATCGCCTTTTGAATTGAGATGTTGTGATTGTATTTTGGACGATTGAGAAGCTCGAAGAAATAGAATGCCTTTATTCAATATAACGTGCAGTCCATGTGAAAATTGGCGATTGCATCTATAGGAGTCAATCCCTGAGGATCTTTAAATTGGTAAGTGTGGAAATAAATGCACTGCCAATGCTTCCTAAAAGTCTTATTGAATTAAAACTATCTTGTTTGGACATGGACATGGACATGTTTCTAGATCTCTCGTACCTCACTAATTTAAAGGTATTGGATCTGTGGTTTGGCCCACTTAATTATGAGGGGATGTCTAACGAGCTTGTGGAAGTTTCCATGCCACGGTGGATTGGGAACTTAAGAAATCTGGAGTCTCTGAAGCTGTCACCTTATGTGACCACCTCACCGATAGACCTTACCCTCCCTTCTCATCTCAAGTCACTTCACCTCCTATGCACTAATCTGCATCGCCTCCCGAGGCTTCCCTCGAGTTTATCCTCCTTACGGTTGCCAAAATGTAGGTCACTTTGCTCAATGGAGGATCTATCGAATTTGAATAAACTATCATCTCTCTTATTTCTTTCGCTGCAATTACAGAGATTCAAGGCCTTGGTTGTTTGGAGAACCTGCGAGATTTGTGTCTTCTTGGACTTGGACAGGTGAAGATACTCTCTAATATAACCAATTTCAACAAACTGAGTCTTCGAGTAGAGAGTTGTGGTAATCCGATTGAGATTCAAGGTGAACTATTAGAGTCTTTGGAAAATCTGGAGATTGATTCCTGTGATTTTTTACAGAAGTTGCCCGATTTGTCCAGCTTGAATGGAATGCAAGAGGTTAGAATATATCGTTGCAAAAAATTAAATGTGGGGGCAATTTCTAGGCTTTGCTCGGAGAAGTCAGGCCTGTTTAGGCAAAGCATATATTATGAGGGAGAAGACAACGGACAAGTGCACGTTGCACTTGAAAACTTCTTATTCCACGACCACAAATTGTTTCCCTTGTGTTCAAACTTTGAATGAATTGAGGTAACTCATTTCATTTGACAATCAATGTTTGCTCTTTTTTGCAATCAATTTTTTTCACAGATATGTACACAGAAGTTTTACATGCACTTGTTTATTACCTTCTAACTGAAAATCTGAGGAAGGTATTAAAATTATGATACCTCCATACAACCAGAGGGTTCTTAATTATGTGCAACATTTTTGTTTTCCTTTCTCAATTTGGTTTGGCTTTTTCTTAGTTATTTATTCTTTGGAAGGTTTCTCCGTGCGTTTATGTTTCCCAGCTGGAGCTATGCTAGTTGATTGCATCGTTTTTATTTGATATGTGACTATTATTAGAGATCCTTGTTAATTTGCTGTTTCACATAGTTTGAAGTTGACAACCTTGCTACGCTTTGGAGATAACTTTGTTATGCTGTAAACCACTAGATGGAATGGGTGTTGGAAGGTCATAGCACTATGGTTCTAATCCTAGAACTTTATAGCGTAATTAGCTCATTGTTGCAACCGTGAAGTAGACAGACCGTCCGTATTGATATACTTACCTTTAGTTTATTCCAGGATAGGTGTGCTTCTGAGTGGGATTTGCAAATATTAAAGAGAAATTATAACATAAAAGACGAATTTCACTTGGGTAAAGGCATCAATAGTTCAGACAACAAAACTTCCACCTGTGACCGGAGAGGAGAACCATCTAATGGCTCACTTCTTTAAGGTATCATAAATCGTTTAGGACATATGATGAGTCTCAGCGAGGTCAGAGATATTGCAAATGGACTCTTGTGTGATCTCAATTATTGCCTACATTTTCTAGAAATAGTTATGCCTAGGTGATTATTTGTAATAGAAGCCCTTCCATTCACATTAATCTTAGCAGAGGATTCTTTTGGGTTTTAAGATTGACGAGAAGTGCTCAGGAAGACATCTCAAATGACTGCCTCTTTGCCGGTGTCAAATGCTACTGAGAGGTATTAAAGTTTGAAAACTTACGGTAACCTTTTTGTGCAGGGAGCTATGGCTAATTGGACAGCTGTACCAATGAAGACCGAACAAGTGAAAATGAAGATGACATTCAAAGTGAAGTTTTACATCCACTTTCAAATTACATTTTTTGTGAGTTGATGCCTAGAAATATGAAGAAGGTATTGAAATAATGGTACCTCCATACAACCAGAGGATTCTTCATTATGTACAAATGTATGTTTTCTTTTCTTAGTTTGGTTTGGCTTTTTCAGTTAAATTCTTTTTGGATGGTTTCTCTTTGCCTTTATGTTTCCCAACTGGAGGTATGCATGTGGATTGCATCGGTATTAGTTGATTTAGGACAATTCATTATAGATCCTCTCTGATTTGCTGCTTCACATATTTCGAAGTTGATACCCTCTACTTCAGATTGGAGATAACTTTGCTATACTATAAACAATTAGATGGAATGTGTGTTGGAAGGTCATCGCACTATGGTTCTCATCCTGGAATTTTATGGCGATTAACTCATTGCTGCAATTGTGAAAAAGACACTCTGTATCGATATGCTTATGTTCAGTTTATCTTCCAAGAGAAGGTGTGCTTCTTAGTGGGATTGGTAAATGTCATGGAGAAGTTATAAATGAAGAAAGAGGAATTTCACTTGGGTTGCGGCATCAAAAGATGGTGTGGCAAAGCTTCCATCTGTGACGGGAGAGGAAAACTGTTTAGCTTCTCCAAGGTATCGTAAATCATCTGATAGTGAAGGCTAAATTTCAATATTGTCTGTGCAAAGAACATATGATAAACATCGACTTGGGGTCAGTAATCATATAATTGGACTCTTGTAATCTCTCCATTATTTCCAACATTTTCTAGGAATGGTTACGCCTAGGTGATTATCTGTAATAGAAGTCCTTCAAGTCACCTCATGTTATACTAGAGGATTCTTTTAGGTTTTAAGATAGACAAGAAGTGCTAAGGGAGACATCTCAAACCACTGCCTTTTTGCCGTTTTCTGATGTTGCTAAGCAGAATTGAAGTAAAGAAAACTTATAGAGTTCTTTTGGTGCAGGGAGCTGAGGCTACTTTGCAAATGAAGACCAAATGAAGGACAATGAAGGATTTGGACTATAATCCCTTTCACTATCTTGGGTTGGTAAACTGTGTATTCATCTATTGAGAGCCAGAAAATTGAAGTCAGTGAGGGAAGTTGTTGCCTATTGATGAAATTGTTAAATCTGTTTAACTCGATCTGAAGTTTCAGTTGGATGGTTCGTCCTTTTTTCTTGAGAAATCATTAGAACAGGTTAGAGGGGTTTATTTTTCAATTTCGGGCATCATACGTAATATTTTTGGGGGTAAAAGTTTTTTTTTTTAATGCAAACCAGATTGTTTATTAATCTTTTTTGTGAGGCCATAAGAATGAATATTGCATTTCATCTAAATGTGTGTTCTTTTCATTGATATGCAATAGGACTTACTTATGAGTACCCAAATGTTCTTTGACGAGTATCCACTTGAAGGGCTTGTCTGGATAGGGAGAAAAATTGGGTGCGCATAAGGTGGAGTTTGCGGTGGTCATAGTTGCACCTGCCAAAACTATTTCATGGACCTTTCGATGTGAAAATGGTGTTCAAGATACTCATGCGTATGATAGGCACTCACTCATAGGAAACACAAATTGTCGAAATTCATGGAATGAATGGTGTTAGAAAGACCACTCTCACCAAAGTCATGTACAATCAACGTTCACATGATTTTGAACATTGTTGCTTTCTAACTCCCATGAAACTTCAGAGCTCAAGGGCGGGCACTGAGTACCTGCACAATCAACTCATTCTGCATGTCCTCAAAAGGAAATTGACAGGAATAAGTAATGTTAATGAAGGGATCAAGCCAATGAAAAATAGGCTGTCTAGTATAAAAGTTACCGTCCTTTTGTATCTTGTGGATCAAAAGAATCAACTGAATGCACTCATGTGTAATCGTGATTGGTTTGATGGGGAAGCAGGCTTATATTTACCACCAGAAACAAATGTGTTCTCAATGTTGATGAAATCGATTAGAAGTACAAACTTAATGTTATGGATTTCAACTTATCTCTTTTAATTTTTAGAAACTTGCCATGTAGATGCGTAATTGTCACTTTAAAGAAGTTGGAAAGAGTTCTTCATGCCGAAGCTAATAGGAAGTTGAAACAAGTTATGAGGTATTAGATGATGGGAAAAAGAAAACATTTATCAACATAACTTGTCTTTTCGCGTCTGATATGACAAAGACATCATGATTCATATTCGAACGAGCCTGCAAATTTTCTAGAAAAAGCTATGGAAGTCCTAGAGAACATGTCCTTGATAACGATTCTTGAGGATAACAAGATATGGATGCATGATCAGCTAAAAGGCCTAGGAAGAGAAATCACCTGTCAAAATGGTGGTATGGAAATAGAGAAGCAGAGTAGACTGTGGAATCACGAAGAAGCATTAGATTTGCTGATGAGAAGCAATGTAAAATTCTGCTATGATCTATTTCCAAGTTCAACAACACAAGTAATATTTAACAGTCACCATTGACAGTCACCACGGCAACTGGACTGCCTGATGTAGCGATGTATAAAGAATAAACTACAATTTCATTTAAAAGTTTAAACTTTTATAATAGTTAACAATGATCTTACAAAATTTTTATCTAATATCAAAGTAGAAAATCTTAAATTCAATTTTTTTCTAGACAACTTATTCGTCTCCTTACAATATAGGCTTAGTCATAGGTCAAAGTCTAGTTTACTTCTGTGAGGAAGTGTTAGAATGTTCAAATATTAAACTCGGCATTTATCTAATAGCTTAAATTTTTAAAACCATTGACACAGTGCTACAAAATTTTATATTCACAACTACTTCTATTGCCAAGGCCAAGGTCCATTGCTCGTGACATCATGAAAGGCAGCGAAGTCCCACCATAGAGACGAAGAGCGAGATTGTCCATGCCCCTACTAGTTCTTCTCAGAAAAAAGGATACTAGAAGTGGAAATAATTCTCATATGCCGCTCACTTTGGTGGCAAAATTTTTTATTAGATCCCTCAATTGACAAATCAGAAGAAAAAAAGATCACTTTAAGTGCTCTTGCCTAAAATTTTACATGACTTTTGTAATAAAAAATTTATTCATATGCGGTTTTTTAATTAAAAAGACAAGTCCATCGTGGACTATGAGATGGTTGATCTCGGCCAAAATGACGTCGCACTAAGTCCTCTCAAAAAATAGATTTCTCTCTGTCGTTGTCTTTCTCCTTGACTTTACGCTCACTCTTGTTCATTGTAGCACTGTTGTCAATGGTTCTAAAAATTTTACGTGAAAAAGCTCGGGGCCAGAATTCATTTGGCGACTTATTTCTGTTACTCCATTTTCTTTAGCACCGTACTCATCTACCGCACTAATATTTAACGTCCTGTAATGCTATGGGAGGATTTTACGCGACCTTTGGAAAAAATGAACTGGAAGTGATGTGTTTTCCTTTTGGCGGGAGAAAGACAAAGTCGAAGCTGTGTGTCTCAAGTTTGACCATCGGCAACAACACCGCCAGGACTTTTGGAGATTTTCCAACTTAAGATATCCTCAAGTTGATAGTGTAAACTTGCAGGTTGAACTTATGGAAGACTTTCGTGTGGCACAATATGCCATCGAATGCTCTTCCAAAGTGTGTTTTCCAAAAGAAGTCACGTTTCCTTCCTGAAAATCTGTTGATGGAGCAAAGTTAGAGAAATGGGATGGTTGGAGCCAAACATTAAGGTATATATCATATGCTGCGGAACTTATCTTAGCAAGCTCTTTCTGTTGCAGACTTCTCTCTGCACGTTAATTTAGAATGACTGACCTGGAGTAATTATGTGAAAGCTTGGTCCAAATTGACAATCCGTTGGTCAGTTGAAGCACTGCACGAAACTTTGCAATGTAGTGGACAAGCTCGTAAAACTAAAATCTTAGAGGAACTCCCGATTGATTGCATATCAATGCGGAAATCCCTTAATATCAAGCACCAAAGGATCTTAAAATTCTATACATTGTTCATCATTGAAGACAATCAATTACGCAACTTCCTGTCAACTGGAGCTCTTACAACCCTTGAATACACAAATTGATGCTAGTATTATTACAATCAAGTGCATTAATTTTGTTGATTTACATGTTGGTCATTGATGCGAGATCCTTAAAACTTGCCGGATTGTTCTTTAAATTTGAAGCCAATACCCACACCTTACCAAAATTAACTTTGTTATTAGCTTAAACAATGAAGGATATAATCAAATGTATAGGTTTTAATATAAACAATGAAGGATATAATCAAATGTGTAGGTTTTAATTGGCGACAAAAGCTCTTTCATTCACCTTTTGGTTATCCTAAAGGAGCTTTAGGTATAAGGAGAATCGTTCCCCAACAAAGTCCCATACGGTAGCCTAAGCTTTTTCTCTCGGTAATAAGGGATGGAATCCTTCTGTTCAAGTAAACCATCGCTAATGCAGTTAATGTGTATAATCGACAACCAACTGACCAATTAAAGGAAGAGACGAGTAAGACGGCAGAACAATATACCTTTCCCAATGTTTGGTGTTGTAATCTAGCTTTTACTGTTATGTACAAACTCTAGCTTATCATATAGTGTCAAGGACTTTATCTGCTTCAAATGGTCATAATTGGCTATATATGCTTTGAAATGACAAAGGCATTTTAGTTCTTCAGGTTTCCACCAATGTTTTTATTTTGGTAAGGTAAGAAATATATTGACTTTAACTAAAAACTATACAGTAGGGTTCACGGCACCAAAAACTTACACTCATCATGACAAACAAGTCATAACGAGTGGAAGGGTGTCAGGAAAAAGGAAACACTAACAGCCAAACAGCGGCAAAGAAACAGCCAAGTAGCAGCAACAAGCGCTCAACCAGCGGCATCAAAAGAAGAGAGGAGAGAGGAGCGAGGAGCGAGGACAGCAGACAGCAAGACAGCGGTGACCATCACAGCAACCTATGGCGACCTCTGAAGAACCGGATGCAGCCCCCAGCTTCAATGAGTCCACGTAACCGCAACAGCAGCAAGAACCTCCGAAGAGAAGGGAAGGTTGGATCTACCCCCTATTACGCCGACTTCTCCTTCGAAAGAGGAAAACAGAGACCAATGTTAATTCCTGCATATTAGAAAAAGAAGGTAAAAGCTTACAACTCTTGTTCCAAATGCTGATATGATCATTGTTACATATCAAAGCCAAGATGATATAAATTGTTTACATCCTAAAAGTAAAAATTTTGCAAAGGTTGCCAGTGGAAATGATGTAAGACAAAGTCATCATTTGTCTCCGAGATGGTTTGATTTAACAGTTCATCTGCACAATTCCCTATGAGGAAATAGTTGAAGTACTTAGTTCTGCCAATAAATCTTATGTGCCAATGTACCTGTAGGAGAAGGTAAGGTCTCATAGATTGAGAAGTGGTCTGTGAACGTAGTCTTTGTTTCACCTTATAAAAACCGGTTAATTGCCTAACCATGCAAGTGTCGCAGTTGCAACATTCACACATCTACCAATTTTGTGAAGTTCAACATGAGTTCGACAAACCAAACCTCCCCCCTTCCCCTTCTTTTCTCAAAAAAAAAAAAAAAAGGGAAAATAGCTGAGTCATTCAACTATGAATATAGCTCAGCTCCGCATCCACACATCAAGTCAGGTAACAAAGCCCCAAGCCCAACAATAGATTGACAGGCAAACTTGTGAACATATTCATTCAATTGAAACCACGGAGTTGTATTTACAAGGATGATACGTTCAACTTTGTGCTATTTACATTCAGAGTGAATTTCAGTAGAGCTCCTATGCATCTTCTGATGGATATGGACAACAGATCGATGGAATGCATTTCGTGACCAAACTTCATCACAGAGGTCCCTGATGATCTTTGAGAAACCAGGTGCTGACCCAGGAGCATTTCAACTGAAGTTGCTCTTGGCATCAGAGTCTGAATGCGGCCTCGATGCAGAAACAAAAGGATTCCTGGAAAGCATAATATTTCCTTTGACATCTTCGCCTCCACATTCCGTCAATAGTGTCCGTGACGATTTTGCACGATTCTCATGTCTTAGCCATTAATTGCACACTATAGAAAGACTAAATGGTCCACAATGCTGTTACCGGTTACCAATCTGCAGGAAAATACCCCGATCAGTTGTCCACAAATATTCCTAGTAACAAAGGACGGACATTCTCTAGAACAAGCTGGTCCATCACGACTTATTACATCTTGCATGATAAATCCACAAAATAATTGTTTGAACAAGTAGCTTCGACTGAAACTAGCTCATCACTTGCTGCATGATGCATCTTCTCCTGAGGTATCACAAACTTTCTCAACCTGATAACCACCAAATCCTATGTTATATAGCCATACCTACAATAAAGGGAAGATTCCAATTACATGAAAACTGTTACGAGTATGATTAGTTATTAGAGAAGCAGGTGGAATCAAATCATTTTCATCTCACATTAATATGTTCAACCGTGGCTATCTTTGAGCTAGTCACTAATAATTATACGCATTAGTAGACATACATAGTGTGTGTGTGTAGAGAGAGAGAGAGAGAGAGAGAGAGAGAGAGAGTATAATAAACATTATTATGTGTCTTAAACTTTGGAATCGATATGAAAAACTCGTGATCGCTTTTGCAAGAATGAGAGTTACTCAAAAAATTTTATAACGTAATGAGTCCTACAAACTACCCTGCTTTGTTAAGAAGAAAAACAAACAAGACAGTCATAATTTATAAGCTGAAAATTGAGAGTACATACAATGCCGGAATATATGATACTTCGCTTGTTAGACAGGTTGAAAGAAATGCGAAGCAAACCTCAAATTCAGTAATTGACAATTCCCCATAATTTATTTGATATTCTGTCAAGATCAACGCCATACCTCTCTAGGGAATTGACGTTACGTCTTCTGTGGGAACCGAAAATAGTACAGAGGCAAATGAGACAAAACATCTTGTCCAGTAGGAACACGTAATGTTTTTGATACGCAGTCACTGTAGTAAGATGCAAACACTGCATTGCCAATACGAGGTTGTCCAAATGTTAAAACTTGAATTTCCGTGCTTCATGATTAACCAGGAAATAAATTGTTTCGGTTATATAAGTAAATCAAGTGAATGCTGGACTGGAAAAGACAGCTCCAGCACAAATAATTAGACAGCCAAATAAATTGAATGTTAATACATCAATAGCCATTTCAAGACAGGAAGGAAACACTATGCATCAATAACCATATATTGCATTTCACATACAAAGGTGAACAATAAAACAGCCCTTTGTCTCCATAAGGGTTGAAGGTCTAGCGTTAACTCTGTCAAGATACCATCCGTAAGTTTCCCAACACCAAACCCCAGACACAACAAAACCAAACCCACCCTCAGCACCACAAAAAGGTGTTAATAATATGGAATAGTGAGATTGGGCGCAAACTTACAACAGAAGCACATTTAATCGCTTCCACAAGAAGCACACTTGGATGTTGGTGGGGTTAGTCACATCCTGCTACTAACACAAACAAAAAATTCCTGGTGAAAAGGCCCCTTGAACTACAAAACTTACTGACTCAAGTAGCGAAGGAGAAACTCAATCTTAAAAAGGACTGCAACCGATGGGCATGACGTCACAATTGGCTAGACAAAATTTTCGGCAAGAAACCAGAAAACAAAAATAAAATTTTAAATCATTTAAAAGTTTTAGGACAAGATGTTATACTTGCTACTAATACTTTGAGAAAGGGCATAGTCTAAAGTCCATGCAACCTATGATCCTATCATAGGCCACACGAACATTAGTGTAATCAGACTTCAAGATAAATTTTAACTCTAAAAATCACCACTTGTCACTGAGAAGAGAATCAATGGGACATGAATTTTGGATCGGGCACCATTTCTGGTGCTAGTTGTGCAACAGGTGCCTAAAAAAATACCCTAGAACACTCTGTCCAATAAAACTGAGAGAAAAAAAAGGCATAATTTAGACATCTTAGTATTGGCTTCAACCTACAACATATCTGGCCTTGTAGTCCTACTGAAAAGGAGCTGCTTCTTTTGATTAGAGAGAGACCTAGCCAGAAACAGTACACAAAAAACAAATTTAGGATCGATATTTAATCTATCTTAAAATGCATTAGCACCTCAAGATTACATGACATAAAACTTGAGCTTCAAGTGCTTTGAAAAGTTATATATCCAGGCCATAAACATATCAACAATTCCATAAGCAAGTAAACTTTGTAATGATTAGTCTGAAGTGACCTTATCCATTATAATTAGGTATTCAACCAACTTGAAGCTCCATAGCTTAATGGTTAAGACTCAATTCACACTGCCAGATACTTAAACAATTGGATGTTAGCATAAATGGCTGTTTGCACCCCCATTCTGCTTGTGTTTTGTCCAGGGTTTGACTTGCCAAAACCGAAAGAAAACAAGATGCTGTCTATGACGAATTGTGAATATAAATATGAGAGCAATAGAAAGTTCAAGAACCGTATAAATAGCCTAGACTCTTCAGCACAGATTTGGTAGAGAATTCCAGTTGACTTTTAACAGATTACCATATGAATATTGGAAGAATGCGATAGAAGATAGGAAAAAAGGAAACCAATAAAATTCACAAGTCCATACCATAACAGTCAAGTCCGCAAAAGGATGCCATAGCCACTCCCATAGAATGCTTTGTCACCGTGACATTGATGTCACCTTATAAATCCTTGGTTCTTATAACAACATCCAAAATTCCAGGTTGAATTGTCATATTGTGATAAGTATAGTAAAATTTGTCACGCCCCGATCCTCGGACACGCGCACATCCTTCTACTTGGTCGATTTTAGAATGCGATATCCCAGGACTATGTATCGCCGACCCTTTCTTTTATTAAGCACATGCGAAAGCAGTTATAAATTCCCAGACAATAAAACAATGGGATAGAAAAGCAATGCCACATTTTCCATATTGAAAACTCATAACCATACTTTTATACATATCATAACAGGCTTTCATTATACTTCATAGTACTATTCACCAAGGTCTGATTTAACAAATCTACAAATATTCACAAGGTTATCAAAATGAGGGAGGTCTCAGTCCTTCTGCAGGTCGTACTCAAAATCATCCTCTTCACCCTCCTCTGATTCCTCGCTAGGCTTTTCCTAGAATCCTCCTCTTGAAGATCTTCCACCTAAGGGCCTGAAATTGGTTTTTACAACAACCAATGAAACTATGTCTCAGCGAGTTCTATCCCCTAAGACTCGATTATGAAACCAATACACCACCGGGTTACCTAACACAACACGAGTCAGATGACTTACCTTGGCATCAGTTTCCAACCTACAATTTAAGGTTATGCACATATGCCTCATATATTGCATTAAAACAATCAATCAATTCACAACCTCTGGATCAACTCATTGATCAATCGACCTAGTCGATTCACATGTCAGTCAGACCATCTTTGGGTCACTTCACTTCCCATCATCACACCCCCAACAGTACACTTAGTCACAGAGCTTCATTAGTGCTCTCGGGCGTTACTTCTGCCAAGGTGACGTGTATAATGGACAACACTCGTGTGTTCTTTAAGGCACCGTTTTCACCAGTGATATCCTCCATCACCGAACCACGTATGTCCATACTGCTGCATGTAATAGACAGCACTCGTGCGTTCTTTAAGGCGCCATTTTCACCAATGATATCATTTAATCACTGAACCACGTATGTCTCATTACATCGTTCCTGATTGGTTTCAGCCGAAAATTTCCCCAATTCACTTTCACAGCTCCCTCTACTTTACAGCTCATCAATGCTAAATAGTTACACTCGGCCATCAACCAATCAATCACTCAATTTCATTCAATTTGGGATAAGTCCCTAATTTGCACAATCAATTCAGTTTCACGCAATGTAGAGCTCAAATAAATAAACGGATTGCACCACGACAATTAGCACGAAATTCCGGTCACCGGCCATCCTAGGTGAATTTCCAGAAAAATAATTAAATAAATAATTAAGTTCGAAAAATAAATAAATAAATACGATAAATTCAATTTAGTACAATATAAAGCTCAATTAAATAAACGGTATGCGTCACGATCATCAGCATAAAATCTTGGTCACTGGCCATCACAGTTGAATTTCCGGAAAATAAATAATTATATAAATTAATTTCGAAAATTAATATTAAATTCCAAAAAATTCCTTTTAGGCCCGAATTGCTTAAATAATACCCGATAAGGGACAGAAAAAATCCCAAGATGCATTCAATAATTAATATGACATGTCTACCTACTAATTACACCATCAATTTAACTAACATGCATCGACAAGTCTCTAATTTAATTATTTTAATCTAATCTATCCACCTAATTGCAATTAATTAAATCTAATTAACCCTTAGGCATATTAGTCTATTAAGAAAGTATTAGTGAATAAAACTCACTTGCACAAAATGAAAACCGGGACACCGAGATGACGACGCAACAGCAGCCGAACTTGGGCCGGGCCAAGAACTTCGCAAGCCCGAAGAAACTTTGGACTTCAAGATTGGGCTAACTTCTTTAATCACTTGGGCTTGAAAATACTGAATTGTGGGCTGCTTGCTGGGCTAGAATTAAACTGAAAATGGGCTCTCTCTTTGGGCTGAAATAAGCCAAATTGCTAGGCTTCAATTCTAATCGATGATGGGCTGAGTTTCCTTGGGCTGATGGGCCAACCAAGAGGCAACAAAAGCTGCCGATGGGCCTCTGGATTGCAAGGCCAATGTTGCTGAAATCTATGGCAGCTGGACTCCATGAGCTGAGTTGGGCCGAATGTTGGACTGGGGAAGCTCGAGCGTGAAGATGGAAGAAACGGAAGCAGCTTGCGTCTCTGTGGTGTCTTGGACGTGTGGAGGGAGAGATCTCTCGGTGGAGCTGGCCACGTGGATGATGTGACATCCTGAAATTCGACCCTGTTTCGATAAAGTGAAATGGGCATTTCGTTGACGTCTTTTTATGGCCCTTTTTCTCGGGGCCGATCACTCATGAGTTAACTAACCTATTGGGTGAAGCCGTTAAGGGATGTATCTGCAGTAAAATCCCTAAAAGCTACCTAATTAGTTGGATTGGGCTAAAATCACGTCTGATCGATTTTTAACCACGAAATTGAACTCGATTTCGGGAATCGAATTTTAAGCATGTCATAATCCTTTTTTTTAGGACATTGTCTCATCGCTCGTCAATTTATTGACGAGTTCGAAATTTCAAGAAAGAGATTATCGGAGGAAAATTGAAGACCGAAAGGAAATAAAAAGGGAAAGAGAAAAGAAAATAAAATAAGAGAAGTAATATGATTTACTTTTCTTTTTTTTCTCCCTCTCTCCCTTCTCTTTCCTTTTCTCTCTCTCCCTCTCTTTTCTTTTCTTTCTTTTTCTTTCTTTTCTCTCTCTCTCCTCTCCCATTTCCCTCCCCTTTCATGCGATTTCCCCCCCACCCAACCGACTTCCCTCTCTCTTCTTTGATTGATCAAGCCCTACTTTCTCTCTCTCTCTCTCTCTCTCTTCTTCTTCTTCTTCTTCTTCCTCCTCCCCGTGCGTCCGAAGAAGCGAACCGAACTAGAAGTTGCAGCTTGCCGTCGCTGCTCCGTCGCCGCTCGCCGTCCCGCCACCGCACCACACGCCCGCGCCGGCGCCGTGCGTCCACCGCTCGCCGCGAGCTCCGCCAGCCGTCACCTCTCACGCCCTGGCGTCCTCCCAGTCGCTGTCCCAACTCGTCCGGCCACCTCCGGCCGCCGTTCAACCCCGCCGGACTTCCCCAGCGTCCCCCTTGCTCTCCGCCGGCCTCCCCTCGCCGATTTGGCCGCTAGATCGGCTCCGGCCAGCCAAGGGCAGAAACCCACGAGTGGGTTTCCAGCCCCTTTCGGGCTCGTTTTGTGTCGTTTCCGGGCCCCAAACCCGAGCCGTGCTTTGGGAAGAATTCTTCCTCGCGTCGCCCCCTCGGATTGATCCGATTTGCGCGCGATTTGGTGAGTAATCTCACTAATCCCGGATTATTTGGCTAATTATGCTTAAGGTTGGTTTACTTTTTAATTAATTATGTTTAGGTTGTTAAATTAGAATAAATTAGCAATTATTAGTCAAATGTGATGCGATTTAGATAAATTGATTGCGCAATTAGCAAGTAGACGTGGTCTACTAATTATTGGAAGTGCCTCGGGATTTTTCCCGACCCTTAGTGGGCTTCAATTAGGCTTTTCAGGCCTAAGTGGAATTTTTAGTATTTAAATATTAATTTCCGGAATTAAATTAAATAATTATTTATTTTCTGAAAATTCAACTGAGATGGTTCGGAACCGGAATTTTATGCTGGAGACTGTGGTGAAGTCAGTTTGTTTAATTGGGCTTTAATTTGTGCTAAATTGAATTTTTTTAATATTTATTAATTAATTTTCGAAATTAATTAATTAATTAATTATTTTTCGGAAATTAAGATTTTGATGGCCGATGACCAAAATCTCGTGCTGATCGTCGTGGCACAGTCGGTTTATTTATTTGAGTTCTACGTTGGATGGAATTAAATAAATTGTGATATTTTAGGGATCTATCCTAAATTGTTTGAAATTGAGTGAATTGGATTGATTGATTAGTAGATGGCCGAGTATGTTTATTTAGCATTTATAATGCTTTGATTGAGTTGTAAAGTGGATGGAATTATGAGAGAATTGGAAATACTCTGGGATTGAACTGATCATACACGGTGTATAGACCTACGTGGTTCGATGATTGGGACATCACTGGCGAAAACGGCGCCTTAAAGAACGCACGTATCGGTCTAGTACATACATTATTGTGGACCTTCATGGTTCGGTGATTGGAATATCACTGGCGAAAATGGCGCCTTAAAGAACGCACATATCGGTCTAGTACTCATATTGTTATAGGCATGTATGGTTTGGTGATTAAGGACATCATTGGCGAAAACGGCGCCTTAAAGAACGCATACACTTGTCTATTAAATACATTGTTATAGGCATGTGTGATTCGGTGATTATGGACCTCACTGGCGAAAACGGCGCCTTAAAGAACGCACACAATTGTCTATTGAGTACATGATTATAGGCATGCGTGGTTCGGTGACTAAGGATGTCACTGGCGAAAACAGCGCCTTAAAGAACGCACACAATTGTCTAGTGGATAAGTCACCTTGGCGAGCTTGACGCCCGAGAGCATTGACCTAGAATGGTCTGTCTGACATGTAATCGACTAGATCGATTGATCATTGCTGGCATTTGATGTTGTGAATTGATTGACTGAATGGAAATGATTGTGAGTGGTCTTGTTGGCATATAATTGACTAGGTCGATTTGATTGATGCTTCGATCGGTGATATGATTGCTTGAGTGCCTATTATGAATGTATTGACTTGCAGGTAGGATCTGAGGCCAAGGTAAGTCCTTTGTCATGTGCATGTTTTGACAGCCTATAGTATAATGGTTTACTAATCGGGCTTAGTGGGGTAGAACTTGCTGAGACGTAGTCTCATCCCAGTTTGGGGAAATCATTTCAGGACCCCACTAAGGAGCTGAGGAGGAGTCGGAGAAGGATTTTTGGAAGAAGAAGATAATCCCGAGAGGGGCCTTGAGTATGGCCCAGATGGACTGAGATTCTATCTTCTTTGATATCTCCATTTTGATGTGAATAGAGTTTAGAATAAAAAGTTGTGAAGTGCTCTGGTTTGTGTTTTATATAAAAGTTTGGTTATAAATTTCAATATAAAAAATATGGCCCTGCTTTTCTATCCCATCATTTTATTGTCTGGGGATTTTAACTGCTTCCGCATGTGCTTAATAAATGAAAGGGTCGGCGATACATTGTCCTGGAATATCGCATTTTAAAATCGACCAAGAGAAGGATGTGTGTGTGCCTGAGGATCGGGGCGTGACATCCAGTTAAAGTGGTATCAGACCGAGGTTGAAGATTGGAGTGATAAGGAGCGATGACCATGGGATAGTTAGTAGGAAAGGCCTTTAAATTCATGCTAGTGCATGTCTATGTTAGCTAAGTGCTAAAATTGCTTGTTGTTTGGATCGCTTTGTTTCTAATTCAGTGTTGACTTAGAAACATGTGTTAGTTGAGTAAAGCTACACCATGAGCGATCAGGAGCCAAGAACTCCTGCAAAGAGGACCAGTAGGGCCATTATTCGGGGTAGAGCTCTGACTCGTGTCGGAACCCGAGGCGGACGTGGTTGAGCGCCAGCACAGGCTAGCGCGAGTGGAGTGAATCCACCTGTCGTAGATGTCGGGGTAGCAGCCCCTAATGATCCCAGGGTGGATGGGATCTTGCGTGTTCTGGAAGCAATGGGTACCATAATGGATCAGCAAGCTGCAACAGTTGAAGCCGCCGCTCAGGCCGCCGTTAATGCTATAGTTGCCGCCGCTGCTTAGGCCGCTCCTGCCGCCGCACCTGCAGTCGCACCTGCCATAGTTCCTCCTACAGTGAACGTCGAAGGTCAGCTAGGAATAGTGGTTGCAGAAAGACCAATAAGTAAGTTAGTGGGGCACTTTCGAAGGTTAGATCCACCAAGGTTTAGGGGTACTGGAGACCCTGAGGCTGCGTCACAGTGGGTACAAGATATGGAGAAAGCATTCGCAGTCTTGATGTGTAATGAAGAAGAAAAGGTGATACTAGCTATGTATCAACTTCAAGATAATGCCAACATTTGGTGGAAAGCCACCAAGGATGCTTGTGTTCTAAGGAAGGAGTACCAAGGGTGTGGAACACCTTCCTCAGAGCTTTTAATGATCAATATTTTTCGAGTACTGCCCGAGAGTTGAAGATGGAGGAGTTCCACTGCCTTTGCCAAGGATCGATGACTGTTAATCAGTATGGGGTTAAGTTCGCTGAACTATCTCAGTATGCCCCAAGATTGATCGAGGACCCCGAGGAGAAAGCTCGAAGATTTAGGAATGGTCTTCGTACAGAACTGAAACAACCTCTATTATCATTGGATTTGGTAGATTATCGTGAAGTCTACCTTCAGGCTCAGATGATAGAGAGAGGTATATCGGAGCAAGCAGCCTCATCTGGATCGAGGTTTAGCTCTCATAGAGACAACATCCGCCAAGGAAAGAGGCCGATGTTTGGAAATAGATTCCAAGGTCCACCCAGCAAGAAAAGTGGATTTAATAGGCTGGTACCCAATAGTGTTGGTGCGTGTTGCTTTTGTGGGAGAAGACACGGGGCAGGACCGTGCCCAGCTAGGACGGGTGCATGCTTCGAATGTGGCCAACAAGGCCACATAGCCAGATTTTGTCCAAAGAAGCAAAGAGGACAACCTCAGTTGCCGCCGCCGCCACCAATGAGACAAATAGGAGGGTATGCCCCTCATAATGCACCACAAGGAGGACAGCAGAGACCTCCAGTTCAGGGCACTGTGTACGCGATTACCCAAGGTCGGGCGAAGCTGCGCTCGGCGTGATCACGTGTACGGTCTCACTCAACGACCAACCTGCTTATGCTTTGTTTGATTCGGGAGCAACCCATTCTTTCATTGCCGAGCAATATGTTAGGATGCTAGGGTTGAGTCCTGTTTTGTTGGAGTCGGCAATTTGCATATCTACACCCTTGAAAGATAAAGTCATTGCTGCCTTGGGATGTTCGAGGTGCAAGTTAGAGATTGGTGAGCGAGTGGGAAAAATTGACTTCTTAGTCCTAGCCATGTATGATTTTGATTTGATAATTGGCATGAACTGGCTCACCAATCAACGAGCTAAAATGGACTGCTATCGCAAGACGATTCAGTTTGATCCATTATGGGGTAAGAGCTTCGAGTTTGTCGGGAATCGAGGAAGACCTTCGATTTCCTTAATCTCGTCACCGGAAGCAGCTCGTTTATTAGACGAGGGTTGCCGAGGGTACTTAGCGACTGTCATGGATACGACAGTCGAGGAGTTGAAAATGGAAGATATTGCAGTGGTACAAGAGTTTCCAGATGTCTTTCCAAAAGAATTGCCAAGGTTACCGCCAGAAAGAGAGATTGAATTTGTGATCGAGCTAGCACCAAGGACAACCGATTTCAAAGGCACCTTATCAAATGGCATTATCTGAGTTGAGGGAATTGAATGTGCAAATGCAAGAATTACTGGATAAAGGATTTATTCGTCCTAGTGCATCACCTTGGGGAGCATCAGTTCTGTTTGTTAAGAAGAAAGATGGTTCGTTGCGTTTGTGCATCGACTATCGATAGCTCAATCAAGTAATGATCAAGAACAAGTATCCATTGCCGAGGATAGATGACTTGTTTGATCAATTGCAAGGAGCGTCAATATTCTCGAAGATCGACTTAAGGACAGGATATCAAAGAAAGAGGATATTCCTAAGTCAGCATTTCGTACCGGGTATGAGCATTACGAGTTCACAGTGATGCCGTTTGGATTGACGAATGCTCCAGCTGCATTTATTGATTTGATGAACAGAGTGTTCAAGGAATATCTGGATCAGTTTGTAATCGTGTTCATAGATGATATCTTGGTCTATTCGAGAAGTGATGAAGAACATGAGAATCATCTGAGATTAGTGCTTCAGACCTTAAGAACTCATCAGCTGTATGCTAGGTTTAGCAAATGCGAGTTTTGGTTGACTCGTGTTACGTTTTTAGGTCATGTGATTTCCGGAGAAGGAATCTCCGTCGACCCGAGCAAGATAGAAGCCTTGATCAATTGGCAGAGACCGACATCAGTGACAGAGATCAGAAGTTTTCTGGGATTAGCAGGTTATTATAGACGGTTTGTGGAAGGATTCTCATCGATAGTGTTGCCTTTGACAAAGCTCACGAAGAAAAATGAGAAATTTGTATGGTCAGACAAGTGTGAGCGTAGTTTCCAAGAGCTGAAGGAAAAGCTGACTACCGCACCTGTGCTGACGATTCCATCTAGTCTTGGAGGATTCGAGATCTATAGTGATGCGTCATTTAGGGGATTGGGTTGCGTGCTGATACATCATGGCAGAGTTGTTGCATACGCTTCCCGGCAATTGAGACCTCATGAATTGAATTATCTGACGCATGACTTAGAACTCGCAGCCATCATATTTGCGTTGAAGATTTGGAGGCACTACTTGTGTGGGGAAAAGTTTCAGATCTTCACGGACCATCAGAGTCTCAAGTATTTGTTCTCTCAGAAGGAGTTGAACATGAGACAACGGCGATGGATCGAATTGCTGAAAGACTACGACTGTGATATTCTATATCACCCGGGAAAGGCGAACAAGGTCGCCGATGCATTGAGTCGGAAGTCTTCAATAGCGCAAATCTTGGTTAAGGAGTGGAACTTAATCGAGAGAGCTCGAAATTCGGAATTCAAATTTGAGGTAGGCCATCTTTCAAGTTTTATGGCCACTCTCAGAATTGAGCCGGATGTCCAGGTCTGAATCAAACAACTCCAACCGACAAATCCAGATGTCCAAAGAATTCTTCAAGAGGATATCGATAAAAGACAGGTTGATTTTCAAGTTTCTGATGACGGGACTCTTAGGTTTCAAGGACATTTGGTTGTACCTGACGATGTTGAGCTTAGAGAAGAAATTTTGTCTGAGGCACATCGTAGCACTTATAGCATTCATCCTGGAAGTACCAAAATGTATCAGAATCTGCGTCAACACTACTGGTGGTCAGGTATGAAGGCGGATATCGCCAAGCATGTGGCCAAGTGTTTGACTTGTCAGCAAGTAAAAGCCCAGCATTGTAAGCCGGGAGGATTTCTGCAACCTCTCACGATCCCAGAGTGGAAATGGGAGCATATCACGATGGACTTCGTGACTGGACTACCAAGGAGTCAGAGAGGAAAGGATTCAATTTGGGTAGTAGTCGACAGACTGACAAAGTCGGCTCACTTCATTGCAGTCCGAAAAGATCTCAGTCTTGATAGGCACGCAAAATTGTATGTGCGTCAAGTGGTTCGTATGCATGGAGTGCCGGTTACGATAACATCTAATAGAGACCCGAGGTTTACTGTTGCTTTTTGGAAGAGCTTGCAGAGTGCTTTAGGTACAAAGCTTCAAGTACAAGATGCGGCGTATCATCCTCGGACGGATGGCCGATGCGAAAGGACAATTCAGATTCTTGAAGACATGCGAGAGCGTGTGTAATAGACTTCAAAGGAAGTTGGGAGGATCGGTTTCATCTGGTGGAATTTGCCTACAACAACAGTTATCAGCAGAGTATCAAGATGGCTCCATTCGAAGCGTTGTATGGCAGAGTGTGCAGAACTCCAGTATGTTGGGATGAAGTCGGAGAAAGGAAGATAACAGCCCGAGTTGGTTCAGCAATCGGTAGATGCCGTGGCGAATCGAGACAGATTAAAGACGGTGCGGAAGCGGGCAGAAAAGTTATGCAAATAAGCGTCGAAGGTCTTTAGAATTCCAAGTTGGTGATCACGTTTTTCTGAAAGTGTCACCAATGAGGGGAACTTCGCACTTTGGTAAGAAAGGCAAGCTGAGTCCGAGGTACGTAGGTCCGTTTGAGATTCTTGAAAGAATCAGAAACCTAGCGTATCGTCTTGCGTTGCCACCAAGATTGGCGCAAGTGCATGACATCTTTCACGTGTCGATGTTAAGGAAGTACGAGCCTGACCCGACCCACGTGCTCAATTTCGAGGAATTGGACGTGGATGATCGTGTGTCATACATGGAAAGCCCGGTTCAGATTGTCGATCGTAAAGAGCAAGTTCTGCGTACAAAGACCATTCCGTTGGTCAAAGTGGTTTGGCAACACCACGGCACTGAAGGAGCGACTTGGGAGACTGAAGAATCGATGAGACAATTTTACCCCCGCCTTTTTTATCAAAGTGTGTAATGGTTTAAATTTCGAGGACGAAATTTTTATAAGAGGGGAAGAGTTGTGACATCCTGAAATTCGATCCCGTTTCGATAAAGTGAAATGGGCATTTCGTCGACGTGCCTATGGCCCTTTTTCTTTGAGCTGATCACTCACGAGTTAACAAACCTATTGGGTGAAACCGTTAAGGGATGTATCTGCAGTAAAATCCCTAAAAGCTACCTAATTAGTTGGATTGGGCTAAAATCATGTCTGATCGATTTTTAACCACGAAATTGAACTCGATTTCGGGAATCGAATTTTAAGCATGTCATAATCCTTTTTTCTAGGACATTGTCTCATCGCTCGTCAATTTATTGACGAGTCCGCAATTTCAAGAAAGAGATTATCGGAGGAAAATTGAAGACCGAAAGGAAATAAAAAGGGAAAGAGAAAAGAAAATAAAATAAGAGAAGTAATATGATTTACTTTTCTTTTCTTTTTCTCTCTCTCCCTTCTCTTTCCTTTTTTCTCTCTCTCCCTCTCTTTTTTCTTTTCTTTCTTTCTCTCTCTCCTCTCCCCTTTCCCTCCCCCTTCGTGCGATTTCCCCCCCCAACCGACTTCCCTCTCTTCTTTGACCAGTCAAGCCCTACTTTCTCTCTCTCTCTCTCTCTCTCTCTCTCTCTTCTTCTTCTTCTTCTTCTTCCTCCCCGTGCGTCCGAAGAAGCGAACCGAACCAGAAGCTGCAGCTTGCTGTCACTGCTCCGTCGCCACTCGCCGTCCCGCCGCCGCACCGCACGCCCGCGCCCGCGCCGTGTGTCCACCGCTCGCCGCGAGCTTCGCCAGCCGTCGCCTCTTGCACCCTGGCGTCCTCCTAGCCACGCTTTTAGGTCCTTCTAGCTTGGAAGTCCTCTGTGCTTCCCATCGTTCCTCATTGACTATAAAACCTTCAATCTGTCACTTAACTTCCCTATCAAGGCTTTCTCTGTGAGGAGCTGGGATCGTGGAGCTTCCCAACTCTAGTGGATCCCTCGTAAAACTCGAACACTAGTCTTCCAGGAACTGCAAGTCAATAAAGACACTACTGGACTCAATCTGGAATTTGGAATCACTTGCTGAGTTCGATAAATTGAACATGGACATAGAGAAGCTGCTTGGTTGGTCGGGAACATGAACTATTTGAAAGTATTGAAGATGAGGTTTCCTATCATGAGAACAATAACTAGTGTAGTATGGAAGCAGGAATAGCTAGAAGGATAGATGCAGAACTTAGTGAAAATTTGCTAATCAGAAATTCCTATGATATTTGGAGATGTTCATCTCGGAAGATTTTGGAACCGACATGCGTTGAGATACCCCAAGTGTCGAGACTCCTAGAAATTCTTCTCTGTCTACATATTCATACCGAGCAGCGAGCTAATGATCCTGAAAAGCTTGAGAGATTTTTCTTTGGGATGCGAAAAGTATCCTTGCCCTGTTGACTCATCTAAGCTTGTGGAAGATGATATCTCTCGGTGGATCAGTAGGTTAAACAAACTAGAGTCTTTAGTGGATCAGTACGTTAAACAAACTAGAGTCTTTAGTGGATCAGTATGTTAAACAAACTAGAGTCTTTAGAGTTGTCCTCTTCAACAATGACCACCATATCACCATATATTGCATAGCTTTCTCATCTCCGGAGACTTGAACTCTCTAATGAATGTCTGCAGTGATTCCCAATGCTTCCCTCAAGTTTATTGCCCTTATGAATTAGACATTGCCAGTTGACGCATACATTGATTGACCTATCAAACTCGAAGAAATTATCATAACTTATAATTGACTATCGCCTCACTTTGCAACAATCAAGAATGTCAGAACAACCATCACCCTCAAATGCGATATGTTCTGCTCCATATTCTTTACGATCTTTCTTGGTTTGCCCTTGTGATCTTATTTCGTCGGCTGGCATTTTCAATGTCACATTCGGTGATTTACATCGTGTGCATTAGAGCACTGAAGTAAGTTTTGCTAAAATCGAAACGTTCAGAAAGACTGCGTGGGGATGCCTTCTGTTGTATTTTAGCCAAAGAGAACGAGACATTCTATTGGACAAATGGGTGCTCTACGGTTCAATTAGTTGGTTACTATACACTCAAATTAAAATCGATATAATTCATTTGCTTATTTATATTAGTGGAGGTTTATGAAATTGCAATTACTTCATTATGATGGCAAACTTCTCCAGTAAAATATTTTCAGATTCAAGCTTAATCTAAAAATTCGTGTTATTCCAAAATACATAGAAGTTAGTACACAAAACAACAACTGGAAGTGAAGAACAAGGTGTGATTTAAGAGCGTGAAAGGTGTAACTATAACTTTTTGCAGAGAACAATCCCCAAATCTCTTCATTTATGGCCAGTGTTGATAAATCAGTCATTCATCAAACTTAGGAGCTAAAAAGCACGAAATAGATTTATACACATCTCGTGCTTTTATCAAATTCATACAGGACTCATTCACGTGAAATAATTTGAAAAAGAAAGAAGAATGAAAGTGAAAAAATTGTAGCCCACCCCCAAATGCGATGACTCAACAATAGGCGGGTCACACTATTTTCCATGAATTGAATAATTTGAATCACATTGTGAGTGAATCCTGCATATATTGCTACCTCATATGGAGATATTTCCTGGCTTCTAGCACGCCGGGTAAGACTGCAATGACAGGCTTGTATACGTACGTAAACTGAGTAGTTTTGGTTCAAAATTAATCTTTTGCAGTGTACGTGAGACTGCAATGTTAAGAATTGGTTGCGTCAAGCAACTAGGCTAGGACAGATAGAGAAAATATTAGGTGTAACTCTAATTCCAGCATGTACTCGTCAGAGTCCACTCACTAGACGACACGTGTCGCTTGCTGCCACAATGGAACCAGAGCAGATTTTGGAAAAGAGAAATATTAGGGTGTGTTTGTTTAAAATTGTTTTTGTTCCTTGGAACATAAATTTTTGTTCTTTTGTTTCGGGAAACAAAAAAATAACAAAAACGCGTTTGTTTACACTTTTATTCCCGAAAGTAGAAAAAACTTGTTTCTTGTTCCCGGGAACACTTCCGAGAAACACTTTTTTTTCTTCTCATTTTTCTTTTTCTTTTTTCTCTTTCTTTTCTTCTTCTTTCTTTTGCCGGTCACCGACCTTGGCCATGGCTAGCACGGGTGACCGGCCGGATGAGGGTCGGCAACCTCACCGAAGCGTCGTCGGCCCTCGAAGAGGCTGAGCCACGGCGAGGCTCGGCCTCCCCGGGCCACCTCCCAGGATGGCGTCACCTGGTGGTGGCCCAGCGAGGCCAAGCCTTGCGTGGCCATGGCGAGGCTCGGCCTCCCCAGCTGACGCGAGGCCGACCTCGCACTGCTTGAGCAAGGCTCGACTGGCCAACGGTGATCTCACCACGCCATCGGCGAGGCTCAGCCTCACCTTGATCTAGTAAGGCCTCGACTGGCCAAAGAGAAAATGAAAAATGAAAAATAAAATAAAAATATTAAAAATTAAAAGAAACAAAAAAAAAAAAAAATTATACAAGTTTACCGTTTCTGTTTTTATTTATTTATTTCAGGAATAGAAATTTTATGCAATTACCAAACGTGTTTTTCTGTTTAAAAATTGTTTCTATTTCTGTTTCGGAAAACAATTTTTGAACAGAAATGTTACCAAACGTGCCCTTAGTTTCTCTCTTGCTAGCCCTCTAGTCCCTCAGTCAAATTTGAAAAAGCGAAGCGCTCTCTCTACTACACACGCTCTCTCTCCTCCTAGCCTACACACACTCTCTCTCCTCTACCATGCATTTATTATGGGAAACTTTTCTCTTTCCTTCTCAAGAAAGAGAAGCAGTCATTCCTCTCCATTTCTTTCTCCTCATGGAGATTCCCAAATTTTGAATCCCAAATTCTCTCTCTGCACTTGTTGCTGTTCTGGCCAAGGAGGAGGAGATCCAGAAGATTAGGAAGCTCAACATGGCGCTAGAGGAGCGGGTCTGTTGGAGAAATCTTCGTGGAGTGTTTTGAAGCTGACAAAACGTTTCCATCAATCTAGTCTGAAGATTTGCAGACTCTACTATTTAAAGTCTGAAGACCTCCGGACTACTAGACTCAAGACTCAAAGTCTATCCTCATTGACAGTTTCGAGTTTGTCGAAGGTCTATCCAGAACTGGATGTTTCGTTAAGGATTTGATCTTATCGACTGACAAAGATCTCTTGGCTGGATATGACATAACAGAATCCTTTATTCAAATCAAGATTGAATAAGGATCCGATGATTGACGAAGTATACTTGGAAGGTTCTACTTATGGAAACCGAGATCCTGATTGTATGGGCGAACAGGATTGATGGGCTATCGACATGTTCCTTAAATAGCTCGAATGATCTTCCTAATCGATTCCGTCCAACGGGTAGATTGGAGGAATTCCTTTGGAAAGTGCCAACGGGTATGATGGCATAAAGGAATATAAAATGAAGACGTTCCAGTTGTTCGAGTGTGTGCACGATAGAAGAATTCCAAAGTCTGAAACTCCTTGTTCTTAGTCAATTAATTTGCTGAGCGAAATCTTGTATGCAAAAGAGAGTCTATATTTGTGAGAAACCTTGAGGGTGTGTGGTAGAATATCTACACTGTGGAATCAAGGGAGAACATTGCTGTAAAATTTCTTTTGTTCATAGTGAAATCCAGCTGGTGGGTTGTCAGTGCGGAAGAGTGGACGTAGGCTTGGAAGAAGCCGAACCACTATAAACCCTGTGTTGATTTCTCTTCCCTACTCTCTGTTTTACTTTGATCATAATTACTTGTGATAACAAAAAGGCGAGCTTCATTATTATTATCTAATATTGCTCACATATCACGAGAAATTGTTTTTGCACCTATTCACCCCCTCTAGGTGCTTATACTAGCTATCTCAATTGGTATCAGAGCATGTGTACTCACTTTGTTTGAAGTGTTTTATTTCAGAGTTAAAGATCAATGGCTAGTATGTTAGCTCCAGGGCTGGTAGAAGGGTAAAGCAATACCAGACCGCCTTACTTTGATGGAAATGAATACAACATATGGAAAAACAAAATGAAGGCGTTCCTAAGATCAAATAATCCTCTAGAATGGGACGTTGTAGAAAAGGGAATCATTCCTAAAGCTGCACTTGTCTCAGAGAGAGGAAAAGAACCTGTTGAGTCTAGTAAAATGACTTAGGAAGAGATAATCAAGAGACAAGCTCTTGATGCAAAAGCAATTTATTCTTTATATTGTGCTTTGTCACCTACTGAATATAACAGAATATCTTCTTGTGTTACAGTGAAAGAAGTTTGGGATAGATTACATATTACCTATGAAGGAACAGATCGAGTGAAAGAAACCAGAATCAACATTCTCCTCAGTCAATATGAAGCCTTCAAAATGAAATCCGGAGAATCTATAACTGACATGTTTAGTCGTTTTACAGAAATCGTGAATGGTCTTGAAAATCAAGGTCAATCAATCTCTGATCCCATGAAGGTGAACAAGCTACTGCGTGGACTCTCCAAGGATTGGAATCACATAAAGACCTCAATAAGAGAGACACAAAGAATCATGCCACTATCTGTTGATGAGTTAGTTGGGACTCTTCAGTCTTATGAAGTGGAGTGAATCAATAAAGACGAAGATCCTAAAGGTAAGAAATCCATTGCATTAAAATCCAATGATGATTATGATGTTACAGATTCTGAAAACAATATGGATGATGAGGGGCTTGCTCTCATGATAAGAAGATTCCGAAAGTTGAACAGAAAAAAGGAAGAAGATTCAATCCAAAGAAACAGAGTTTTCAAAAGAAATAGACTAAGTCTGTTGAGGATGATGAATCAAACAAAGATGTAGTTTGCTTTGAATGTAAGAAAAAGGACACATCGACTCCAACTGCCCCTCTTCGAGAAAGAAGAAAGGAAAAACTGAAAAGTATCGAAAGGCTCTTAAAGCAGAAACACGGAGTGAAACGAGTGTGAAGAAAGTGATGATGATTATGCCAATATATGTTTGATGGCACAATCGGATTTAGACTCAAACTCTAAGACAGACTCAGATTCAGACAAAGAATTTGAGGTGAGTAACTTCAAAATCCCTATTAAAGTTTCTAAATACATTGATGAGTTGTGTTTTAGTCTTAAGACTTCTCTTAAAAGGATTTCCGAACTCAAAAAGGAAAATTCTGCACTAAAACAACAGGAAAATGTTTTGAAAGAAAATGTTAAATGTTTAGACATAAATGTTTCTTCTCTTAAAGAAAGTAAAGATAATCTTTTAAAAGAAAATGTATTTTTAAAAAAGGACATATCAAATATTTCAAAAATATTTTCAATAGGATCGAGAAATTTGAGAAAATTCTTTCAGTACAAAGACCTTATTTCAATAGATCTGGTTTGGGAATGATAGCAGAAACCATTCCTTTAATTGATTTTCCTAAAGTGAAGGAAAGAATTAAGCAAAGACCCTCAAGAGATGTTTACAAAAATCATTTCAAAAAAGTTTTTGTAAAACTAGTAGGTCGTAATACTCTCGGATGTTCTAAGTGCAATAGTTTAGATCATTTTGAGAAATAATGTCCTATGGTTTGGAAACCTGTTAAGAAAGTATGGGCAAAAACCGCATATCATACTAACACCAATGGACCCAAGAAAATATGGGTACCAAAGAAAGCTTGAGTCTTTTTTTTTTTTAAATGCAGGTCACTATCAAGAAAAAGGTAAAATGGTATCTGGATAGTGGATGCTCAAAGACATATGACGGGGAGATTCAAATTGCTTCATAAAGCTCGTTCAAGTAAATGGTGGAAAAGTCTCATTTGGAGGAAACAACAAAGGAAAAATTGTGGGATTTGGAACTATAAAGATTGGAAACCTCACAATCAGCAATGTTTCCTTAGTGGAAGGACTTAACTACAATTTGCTCAAGTATCGTCAGCTATGCAATACCGGTTTTAAAATCAGCTTTCAAGAGGGAATATGTTCAAGAACCAGTAAAGATTTTACTCAGTCATTTCTAGGTCGAAGACATGGAAATATCTACCTTTTGGATGTCAAACCAGATGAATCGCAATGTCTAATCTCAATTCAAGACGAAGCAAACCTATGGCACAGAAAACTTGGGCACATTAATATGAAGCAGATAGCCAAAATTTCAGCAAAGAAGCTTGTTCATGGTTTACCCAATCTATCATACCAAAAGTTTGATCTATGTACACTATGCATATTTGGAAAACAGGTAAGAAATTTTTTTAAACCAATAAATCAAGTTTCCACTAATCGTGTACTGCAGCTTCTACATATGGATCTCTTTGGACCAACAAGAACTCGAGTATTGGAGGTAAGAAATATTGCCTAGTATTTATGGATGACTACTCACGATTTACTTGGGTATATTTCCTGCCAAGTAAGTCTGAAACCTTTTCTTACTTTGAAAAGTTTGCTAAAAATGTTCAAAATGAAAAAGGGTATGTTATTTCAAGCATAAAAACAGACCATGGAGGTGAATTTGAAAATCAAGATTTTACAAAATTCTGTGATGAATCTGGTTTTCAGCATGTGTTCTCCTCTCCATATACTCAGAACAAAATGGAGTTGTGGAAAGAAAGAATAAATCGCTTCAAAAAATGGCTAGAACTCTTTTAATTAAAAGTAACATCTTTTCACGTTTTTGGGCTGAAGCAGTTTTTACAGCATGTTATATTATTAATAGAGTTTTTCTAAGGCCTATTCTAGAAAAAAAAAACTCCCTATGAGTTATTCAAAGAAAAGAAGCCTATTGTTTCATATTTTCATGTGTTTGGATGTAAATGTTTTATATTGAAAAATGCAAATGATCGAGTTGGCAAGTTTGAAGAAAAGTCGACGAATGCATCTTCCTTGGATATTCAACCTCAAGCAAAGCCTACGAGTCTACAACAAGAAGACTCAATCGGTGGAGAAATCAATGAATGTCAAATTCCAAGATTCTATGCAAAATGAATCTATTCGAGACTCATCTTGAAGAATCGAACCTACTCCGGACTCTACAAAATTTAAATCTCAAGAAGCAGCTCAGACTTTTAAAGACCAACAACAAATGATTGTTGAAGATTCAAATGAAGGAAGTGATCATCAACCTGAAAAATCAACCAGCAACTGGAAGCATAAGTCCAGTCATCCCAAAGATCTCATTATTGGCGATATTAATGAAGGAATTCGCACAAGATCCAAAAGGCGCGAAGAGTCTAGTGCTGTGGCTCTTGTTTCTGAAATAGAACCCAAAAACATAGAAGAAGCTTTATCTGATGAAAGCTGGATTGAAGCTATGCAAGAAGAGCTCAAGCAATTCAGTATTAATGATGTCTGGGAATTAACTCCTAAACCGAAAAGTAAGTCTGTTATTGGAGCTAAATGGGTTTTCAGGAACAAGATGGACGAGAAAGGAAAGGTCGTAAGAAATAAAGCAAGACTTGTGGCCAAGGGATATACGCAAGAAGAAGGGATAGACTATGACGAGACTTACGCACCAATAGCAAGGTTAGAAGCAATTCGATTATTACTTGCTTTTGCTTGTTATAAGAATTTCAGGTTATTCCAAATGGACGTCAAAAGCGCTTTCCTGAATGGATTCATTCATGAGGAAGTCTATGTGGAACAACCATCTGGGTTTGAAGACCCAAGGAAACCAGACTCAGTATTCAGACTGAAAAATGCCTTATATGGTTTAAAACAAGCACCTCGAGCTTGGTACGACAGGCTAAGTAAGTTTTTAATTCAAAACGGATTCGTAAAAGGTAAAGTAGACACTACTCTGTTTATCAAAAGAGAAAACAAAAGTTTTTTGCTTGTTCAAATATATGTTGATGATATTATTTTTGGATCCTCTAATGAAACTTTGTGCAAGAAATTCTCTAAGTCTATGCGGGATGCATTTGAAATGAGCATGATGGGTGAGCTAACCTTCTTTCTTGGACTTCAAGTGAAACAATTGAAGGAAGGGACTTTTATTCATCAAGAAAAATATGCTAATGATCTTGTCAAAAAATTTGGACTGGAAAATTGCAAAAAGACTGACATACCAATGTCAAGTTCCTTGAAGATAGACAAAGATGAAGGAGGAAAGAAAGTTGACCAGAAGCTATACAAAAGTATCATTGGTTCACTTCTTTATCTTTCTTTTCTAGACGACATTTTGTTTAGTGTTTGTATTTGTGCTAGATTTCAAGCAGACCCTAAAGAATCTCATCTAAGTGCTGCAAAGCGTATTATCAAATACATTGCTTCAACTTCAAGTCTTGGTCTTTGGTATCCTTAGGTGCTCCTAAGTCTTTAATATGGAAAGTTGCATGCAGAAACTTCTTAAAGCCTTCTATGGCAGCTTTATCATTTTCCATAATGAGGATATCATCAACATATATCATCAAATAAATAGATGACATACCTTTAGCCCGTGTGAATAAGGCATAATCATGTCTAGACTGTTTGAAACCTACTAATGTAAGAGCGTCTGCAAATTTAGCATACCACTGCCTGGAAACTTGCTTCAATTCATAAAGGGATTTACGGAAATGACACAATTTATCCTCCCACTATCTCCGTAAGCCTTGAGGAACGTCCATATATATCTCTTCATCTAAATCACCGTGAAGGAAGGTGTTATGAACGTCCATTTGGTGTAAAGACCAGTCATGAATAGCAGCAACTGTCAAGAATGAGCGCACTGTAATATCTTTAGCTACAGGTGAGAATGTCTCATGATAGTCGAATCCTTTGGCAAACAAATGTGCCTTGAATCTTTCAATGGAGCCATCAGCTCGATATTTAATCTTGTACACCCATTTGCAGTCAATGGGTTTACGATTTGGTGGTAAAGAGATGAGATCCCAGGTCTTGTTATCAATCAATGCCTGTAATTCTGCTTCCATGGCTTTCTGCCATCGTGGATTAGCAGAAGCCCCGCTATAACTAGTAGGCTCCCTATCCTCTGATAAGTGACTAACATAACACCTATGTTCCGGTGATAAATTATGAAAGGAGACATAGGATGAGATGGGATATTTGATACCTAGTGAATTGAGAGTGGCACATACATAATCCTTTGTCCAAGTAGGAGGTCGTGTAGCTTGACCAAAACATCTTGGAGGATCACCTCTTGGAGGTGAAGATGTTGTTTCTCTGGAGGAGGCAGGCATAATATCTTGAAGTTCTTCATCAATAGAGAGATCTTCCATTGAGAGTTCCCTGAAATGTTCTCTGGAACCTGATTTTCATCAGAAATAGGTGCTGCTACCGGAATACTCATTGTCATGGAGAGATCATTAGCTGATATTGCTAATGGTATCAACAGAAGCCTCGTTATAACTAGTAGGCTCCCTATCCTCCGATAAGCGGCTAACATAACACCTATGTTTCGATGATAAATTATGAAAGAAAACATAGGATGATATGGGATATTTGATACCTAGTGAATTGAGAGTGGCGCATACATAATCCTTTGTCCAGGTAGGAGGTCGTGTAGCTCGACCAGAACGTCTTGGAGGTGAAGATGTTGTCTCTCTGGAGGAGGCAGGCATAATATCTCGAAGTTCTTCATCGATCACGAGAGATCTTCCATTGAATTCTATGAAATGTTCTTTGGAACCTGATTTTCATCAAAAATAGGTGCTACTACCGGAATACTCATTGTCACAGAGGGATCATTAGCTGATATTGCTAATGGTATGTAATCAGGGTCTGGATATGCTGCCTCATCAAGTAAAGGAGGATGGGAAATATTGACAGTACCTGAATCTCCATGTGAGGATATCTTTTCACTAAATGGAAAGACATTTTCATTAAAGAGAACATCTCTACTTACAAAGAATTCCTTTGTAGATAGCTCAAGAACACAATATCCCTTCTGTAGATTAGGGTATCCCATGAATACGCAATGTCAAGCACGAGGATCCATCTTGTCTCGAGGGCCCATTATGGCTGCATAACACAAACATCCAAAGACTTTGAGATGTGTCCGTTCCGGTATTTTCCCAAATAACAACTCAAAAGGCGTTTGCCTATTGAGGACCCAAGTAGGCATTTGGTTGATAAGATATGCTGCTGTAATAATGCAGTCTCCCCAATATTCATCTGGAATTGCTACTTGAAATTTCAGGGCTCGAGCAACTTCCAGAAGATGTCGATGTTTGCGCTCAACCACCCCATTTTATTGTGGCGTGTATATACAAGAGCTTTCATGTTGAATCCCATGAGATGAAAACAATGAAGTGCAATCATGGTTGAAGAATTCTCTTCCATTATCAGTACAAATCTTCTTAATTGACTTTCCGAATTGATTTTTTGAAAGGGCAATAAATGTCCTTAAATGAGAATAAGCCTGACTTTTAGACTACATTAAGAAAATCCATGTTGCACGAGAATAATCATTTACTATGGTGAAAAATAACGAGACCCATCATGATTTGCTATATGATAAGGCCCCCAAACATCCACATGGATCAATGAGAAAATTTCACTAGCACGAGTGCTTCCAGATGGAAATGGTGCACGTGACTGTTTTGCGAGAGGGCATATGGAGCATTGAGGATAAGGAAAGGAAGAGCTATGACCCATTCTTAAGTGCATAATGAAATTATTTTCATCGGTAGTCAAATTACACAATGAAGGCTTATTGAAAGAAGTGCTAGAAAAATCGAAATTACTTGGGAAGTTTGTCCAGAAAAAAGACCTTCAAAAAGACTACCAAAGCCCATCAGCCTGAAAGAAGCATGTGTCAGCATCGAAGAATACCCGACATGAGTTTTCCTTGCACACTCTCGATACAAAAATAAGATTAAATTTAAATTCTGGGACATAAAGGACATTTTCAAGGATAATGTGAGGACTAAGATTTATTGTTCCTGTCACATTCACATGTGTGATGTTCCCGTTGGATAATTGTACGGAAACAGGAAAATTTGATCCTTCATTTATACTTGTAAAAAATCATTTATCACAAACAATATGATCGCTTGCCCCTGAATCAATAATCCATGCCTTCCTTGAAATGGAATTAATTAAGCAATATGTAATACCTAATAAACTACCTCCTTTGTTGGAGGTATCCAATTTTTGCAGGGCCTTCATCAACTGTTGATATTGACCATAAGAGACGGGTTGTTCAGCATTTTGGCTTGTAGGTCTAATCACTTGATAGGCAACTAAAAAAAATTTCTCCTTTTCTCCGGGCTTTCCATGTAACTTCCAACAGCTGTCAATCATATGGTTAGAACGTTTGCAATAATCTCAAAACATTTTATCCTTTCCTTTAAAAATAGGCCTGAAATTTTTTGCTGACGTGGCATATATCTGCCCATCCATTCCTTTAGTCGTGGAGTCATATCCGCCGTCCGATCCATCCGCGCTTTCGGATCCATGAAGACCGTCTGATCCATGCCCACGATCTGATCCGTCCGATCCACGCCCACGATCTGGACCGTTAGATCCTTGCATTAGATCTTGACCATTAATCCCGTCCCTTTTAAAGGAGCGAGCGTCTCCCCCAAACCCTATGGCGCCTCTTCTCTCCTTCTCTCGATTTAGGGTTTTCATAGAACTGTCTCGCCGCGAGCCGCGAGTGCAATGTTGTTGCTGTTCTTCGCGTGTTCCGGCGACACGAGTCGTTGGCTCTCCTCCTACACAGCCAGCTGGTAGATTCGTCCGATCGGGGGAACTGGATCCATGGTCAAAATCTGTGAACGAAAGATAATGTAAGTTTCGTTCAAAATAAGCAAAAAACGTGTAGCCTTCTCCCTTTCTTTGATAGATCGATACTGCTGGAGTGTTGATTCTGGTCCCTCGAGCTTTTCTTCGACTGCTTTGAGCTCGTTTCATAAAGATGATAGCTTGTTGAAGCAAGCCGTGACTGTCATATCCCCTTGTTTGAGATTGCTCAGTTCCTACATAAGCAAAAAAAAAAAAAAAAAAAAAAAAAATGCACAGTCGAGTTTACCGTACATTTCCCTAATATTTTCTCACATCTTTTAAACGTCTTCTATGGGAGGAAGTTCGGCCGTGACTTCTAGAGAAATGCAATTCCCAATCCAGGTTCTGACGAGCTGGTTGCATTTCTTCCAGTGTCGAGCTAAACACTCATCTAAGGGAACGGCAATGGTTCCATCGAGGAACCTGTCTTTGTCCTTCGTCACCAGCGCACACCGGAATTCCTGTGACCACCTGGAGTAATTTTCGTGCCTAGTGAGCTGCTAGCTAATTAGCTTCAATTATGGTCCGTCGGTGGTGGAAACAAACAGGGGGTCGCTGGATTCTGGCCGTTCGGTGAAAATCGATCCTAGATACGACAAAAATCCGGGCGAAAAACCCGAGTAGAGATTCGTTCCCGTACCCAAATTAGTCGACCTGGTTCCATAACCCGCATTGAAATTGGTCGGGTATGGATTTGTTCCATTACCCGAACCATTGAATCCATCTGCTTGCCCCATATTCGCTCCGACCGACCCGGTGGATATGCTTGCCCCGCTTATGGTTGGTGGGCTACCATTAGGTTGGACAAAGGCCCATGTCCATTGAATTCTTGGCGATGATGCATTAGGGCTAGGCCCAAACAACCACAGATTGGGCTATATCTGAAAAAATGGCCACTGTAAGGATGGCCCATCATTGGTTGGCCCGAAATGGGCTGTACTGTGAAGGGTTGCCCCAAATTTGTCTAAGCCAGAGAAATTTGACCATCTTGGGCCCCAGCAAGTTGTTCTTGAGATTTGGCGACGTCAATAGTGTCTCGGCTTTCTGCAGGTTGCACGAGATTTCCATCTTACGGATGCTCACCAGAGGTTGAAGGTAAGTTGTTTGTCATGGTAGAAATATAGTAAGATGTTGAGTTTGTGCAGGGTTGGAGATCTCGACAGAAACAAGGTGAAGAAAGTGGTCGAAGATCTCAATAGGAAGAAGAAAGTAGCGGAAGCAAATTAAAGACCTTTTACTGCTCTAATACCATGAAAGAAGTTGAAGAAAATAGAGAGGAAGAGATCGAAGACGTAGAGAGAGATTTTGCATATTGTATTGTCTTCAATAATCAATTTGTTATACAGCCTCAGTAGATATAATACAAGGTGTAAGAATGAAAGGAAATTAATGATCCTATGAATCAATTTAAATCAATCAATCTAATCTAGATCTAATCTTAAATTGATCCGTACAAATCATAATTGGATCTCAACCGATCTCAATCAGATCAAATCCTCTGTCAAAAGCCACATATCTTTCAACACCTCGAGGAGGAGGAGGAGGAGCAACAGCAGCTCAACAATTTTTGTTTCTACCAAGGTAGACCACTTGTGCCGGCGCAAAACGATTGACGCACTTGAGGTTGTCCTGTGTCACGCCCCGATCCTCACGCACGCACACATCCCTTACCTTTGGTCGATTTTAAAATGCGATATCCCAGGACTATGTATCGCCGACCCTTTCATTTATATATGCACATGCGGAAGTGGTTATAAATCCCCAGACAATAAAACAATGGGATATACAATTAGGACTAGGAAATTGAACTTGAAAACCAACACCCTTATGTTCATATACAAGCCATACTAAAACGATTGGTTTCTACTCAAATTGATTCTATAGCAATCGTCATCAGGATCCTACTCTGGATCATCCTCGGGGTTCTCCTTCATATACTCCTCTTCTTTCTTTCTCCTCAGAATCTTCATCAGGGTCCTAAAATGTTTTCCCCAAACTGGGATGAGACTACGTCTCAGCAAGTTCTACCACACTAAAACCCGATTAGTAAACTAATACACCTTAGGGCTGCCTATGCACAACATGAGTCAGAGGACTTACCTTGGCCTCAGATTCCACCTGCATATTAGCACAGATCAAATAGGCACCCAAGCAATCACATCACAGATCGAAGTATCGATCAAATCGACCTAGTCGATCACACGCCAACAAGACCACTCATGGCCATTCCCATTCAATCAACCAATTCACAACATCATATCAAAACAATGATCAATCGACCTAGTCGATTACATGTCATTCGGACTACCTCTCGGTCACATCAACACCATACTTTATAATCTCCATTCGGGTACTCAGTCACAAAGCCAGATGAATGCTCTTGGGCGTCTTTTTCGCCAAGGTGACGTACCAATTACCGATCACGATAATCTCTAGCAGCACACTTAGTCACAGAGCCTCATTAATGCTCTCGGGCGTTGCTTCCGCCAAGGTGACGTGTATAATAGACAGCACTCGTGCGTTCTTTAAGGCGCCATTTTCACCAGTGATATCCTCCATCACTGAACCACGTATGTCCATACTGCGCATGTAATAGACAGCACTCGTGCGTTCTTTTAAAAGCCATTGCGCCCGTTTTCACTTAGGTGATATCCTTTAATCACCGAACCACGTATGTCTCATTACATCATTCCTGATTGGTTTCAGCCGAGAATTTCCCCAATTCACTTTCACAGTTCCCTCTACTTTACAGTTCATTATAGCATTATCGATGCTAAATAATAACACTCGGCCATCAACCAATCAATCATTCAATTTCATTTAATTTGGGATAAATCACTAAAATTGCACAATCAAATCAATTCCACGCAATGTAGAGCTCAAATAAATAAAGGGACCACTCCACGAAAATCAGCACGAAATTTCGGTCACCGACCATCCCGGTTGAATTTCCGGAAAATAAATAATTAAATAATTAATTTCGAAAATTAAATAAATAAACACAATAATTCCAATTTTGCACAATATGAAGTTCAATTAAATAAATAGTCGCACCACGATCATCAGCATAAAATCTCATTACCTGGCCATTCCAGGTTAAGAAATAAATAAATAATTAAATAAATAATTTCGAAAATTAAATAAATAAATACAATAAATTCAATTTAGCACAATATAAAGCTTAGTTAAATAAACGGACTGTGCCACGATCATCAGCATAAAATCCCGGTCACTGACCATCCCAGTTAAATTTCCGAGAAATATATAATTAAATAATTACAACACCCGATAAGGGACGGTAAAAATCCCAAGAAGCATCCAATAAATACCAATAAATACTATAGGCAATTCTCTATCTAATTACACTAATCACACAACTAATATGCAAAGCAATTAACTAATAATCACTAATCAATTCTAATCTAACCACCTAATTACATTTAATTAACACTAATCAATCTTTAATTATAATTAGCGCACTAAGAAGGCATTAGTGAGTAAAACTCACTCAAAACGACAGGCTCGACGCGAGGATCGACTTTCCTCAAAGCGGGCCGAGCATCTGGACTCGGGAAGGCGGCCAAAACGGGGCAAAACCCCACTGCGATACCCATTTTCTGCCTTCTCTGATCGCTGCTGGAAGGGGCGGATTCGGGGCTGAGATGGTAGAGCAAGGCCGGTGGAGGGCGAAGGGAGCTTCGGCGGGTCGAGGTGACGGCGCACGGTGGCCGGAGGTGGCCGAACCGTGGCTTGTGCTGGCCGAAACGGAGCTGAACAGAGGCGGTACAGGAGCTGGATGGCAGCTCGATCGAACAGGGGGCAGACGGCGCACGGCGAGCGAGCATGAGGCGAACGACGGCAAGGCGATGCTCTGGCCCGACGGCACGATGGCGACGGCAGCTCCGGCGTGGCTGCGGCTCCTTTGAGCGGCGCCAGTCGCTACTTCTGCTTCTACTGTTCGGGCTTGCTCGAACCAGAGGAAG